>JASJET010000199.1:1282500-1482500 GCA_034092305.1 Diaprepes abbreviatus
TAGAACATCAAAACAATTATAAAAGTCGTCTATTCCTGGAAATGTATCATATTAAAAAAACAAAAAACACCATAAACTATAAATCTGATACTAACCAACTTAGCAACATCTACTGTAATATTTTAAATTTAATCTAAACTGTATATACTACCTTAAAAGAAAAAATTTTTTGTTATCAGAAAGAACCCTTTTTCGTCTCGTTAATAATAATATGTATCACTGTATTAATATACAAATCTAAATGTTTTATTGTTGTTTTACACTTCGTACGATGTTGAGTGTGTTTAGGGTGGATTTCTTAGAAGGAAACTCTAATTTGTAAGTATTTTAATTACATATTAGTTTTGTTTGACTGTTGTGTGTTTGATTTTTAGTTTTTACTCCTGAAGAAGGCATAAAATAAATGTCGAAATATTGAGTATTAAAAGAAAAATGAGTTAATTATTCTTATCCTACAGACCGCAACCCGATAAACTCCTTCCAAAATTATATATATATATATATATATATATATATATATATATATATATATATATATATATATATATATATAATATGTGTACCAAATTTCTGAAGTGAGTTAAAATTAGATTACAAATTTTGATAGTCTCTAGTAGCGAAACTAACAAGGATGGTAGCTAGGTGTCCAATTTCGATTTTAAACCATATACGTACGCACGTAATTTAATTCTAAAATTTACGAAATCTTATGGAATTGTTTGAAATTTTTTTTTCACGAATACCATAAGTATCTCAAGTTGACAGGTTTCGGGGTTTCTATTAATATCTTAATAAAAGAGGGTGAGCCATCAAAAAATACGTTTTTTTTTAAATTTCAAATTCCAATAGAGATATCTTTACAAAACAAAATGGAGATTACTTGTCATTTGAAATGATGTTGAATTACGGTATTTTCCCCCAAGGATTTCTTCTTTTATTTGTTATAACGGTAAACCATCTATTGGCGCACGTAATTTAATTCTAAAAATTGCGAAATTTAATAAAATTGTTTCAAAATATTTTTTTCACGAATACTATAATGAAATCAAGTTGACATGTTTGGGGTTTCAAAAAATGAATAAGTAAAAGAGGATAAGTCACACCCAAATACATTTTTTCAAATCTCAAATTCTAATTGAGGTATCTTTACAAAACAAAGTGAAAATTACTTGTTAGTTGAAGTGAGGTTATACCATAGATATCATTCCTTACTTTTTATGAGGGTTAATCTTGTAATTCATTTGCATAATTTTATTGTGGAGATACGAAATCAAACCAAATTTGTTGATAATATTTTTTTTTACGAATATAATAAGTAACTTAAGTTGAATAATTTCGGGGTGTCCAAAAATTAACTAGTAAACTGGGGTGAGCCACCCCAAATACGTTTTTTTAATATCTTCATTTCTAATTAAGATATCTCTACAAAACAAAATTAAAATTATTTGATATTCCAATAAAAGTTAAACTATAGTATTTTCACTCTCAAGGATCTTATTTCTTATTTTTTATAAAAGTAAACCGTCATTCATATTATTATTCTTAAACTCATCAAATTTTAATTTAAACGTTATAGAGTTAGAAATCACCATTTTTCATGAATTATGCTTAACCAATGGAATAAGTTCATATTTTCTTATTAATTAAAATAAAAAATTTCAGTAAGCTCTGTAACGTTCATATGAACTGAAATTTGGTAATTTTAAGAATAATTATACATGTATATCCTTGAGGGTGAAAATACTAAAGTCTAACTTCATTTAAAATAACAAGCAATTTCCAATTTGTTTCGTAAAGTTATCTTAATTAGAATTTCATATGTAAAAAAAAAGTATTTGGTGATGGCTCTTCCTTTTTTACTAGTTATTTTTAGGAACCCCGAAACCTGTCAACTTCAGTTATTTATGGTATTTGTGAAAAAAATATTTTCAAACAATTTCATAATTTTTAGAATTAAGTTACCGGCGCAAATAGATGGTTTACCCTTATAAAAAATGAGGGATGATATCCTTGGGGGTAAAAAACCCATAGTTTAACATCATTCCGAACAAAAAGTAATTTTGATTTTGTTTTGTAAAGATAGCTTACTTAGAACCTGAGATATATCAAAAATTTTGTTTAGGGGATGAAGTGTAGGAGCAGTTTTCACCCCTTAAAAATAAATCTCCGCAGTTGAAAAAAATACGTATGTCTTATTTTTGTACCCTCTACAACACCTTGAAGTTTGGTACCCATATTATATATATATATACATATATATATATATATATATATATATATATATATATATATATATATATATATATATGAGAGGGACCCAGCACATACACGGGATGCCCGAAAACCTTCGATTACATATATATATATATATATATATATATATATATATATATATATATATAACATAGACGGAACACGACTAAATAACTTAAGATTTGCTGATGATATTGTTATAATCAGTGATTCACCAGAACAACTCCAATGTATGATACAAGAACTTCATCAAGCATCAGCTAGGATAGGACTCAAAATGAACTTATCAAAAACAAAAATAATGAGTCTAGAACAAATATAAATTAAAGTTGAAGATAAAATAATAGAAAACGTAAGAGAATACATATATCTAGGTCATAAAATACAAATAGGGAAGGAAAACCAATCGGCTGAAATTCCTAGAAGAATAAGTCTCAGCTGGGCAGCTTTTGGCAAACTCGGATTCATTCTTAAATCCAGTAACACCCCCATAAGTCTGAAAAGAAAAGTCTACGAATCGTGCATCCTGCCAGTTCTTACTTATGGTATTGAAACAACCTCCCTAACATGTAAAGCCATTAATAAGCTTCGGGTTACACAACGAGCAATGGAAAGGCCTATGCTGGGAATTAGTTTACAAGATAGAGTTCCAAATGAAAAAATCAGAGGAAGAACGAAAATAACAGATGTGAGCAAACGAGTAGCGCAGCCAAAATGGAGATGGGCTGGACATATCGCAAGACATGACATAGACAGATGGACATACAAGATAACAGCATGGCGGCCAAGAGAGAACAAGAGAATTGTTGGCAGGCCCCAAAAGAGATGGCGTGACGACATCCAGAAAATTGCCGGAAAAAAGTGGATGGGGATCGCTACGGACCGACAGAAATGGAAAAATATGGAAGAGGCCTACATTCAGGATTGGATGAAAACGGGCTGATATGAATATATATATATATATATATATATATATATATACTGTTTTCCAAATTAAGCAGTTCATTGTTCAAGATTTACACCTTTACCTCAGGTTATGCACGGGTTCTTCTTTTATCTAACCTAAAAGTAAGTTTTAGTACGTGCAAAACAAAATTCTATTTTTTTTTTAAATCCATGTATTTTGTTACTTGTGAAATATTGCTACCTAGCAAATTTCTTACCGTTTATCACAGTATATATTTTAAAAATGGAAAAAATTTAAGAGAAAAGAAACTCGTGAAAATGGTCAGAACAATGGACATGTTAAATCTAGTAACTTATTAAATACACAAGAAGTGTGTAGCATGTTTTTGGTACATGATGGTGCAATCACACAATACATTATAGACGCCTTGAAATTTAAAGAAGATTTTTAACCTTTTGTAAAAATTTAAATCAGTAAAATATCATTATTAAAACGTATATAAATTGATACATTGTAACAGTATCATCACTTGGTTGTGTTCTCCCGTTAAAAACCAAATCTTAAAAATGAAATATTTTGTAAGTATTTAATTGGGTATTCTGGTTAAATCTAGCTCAAAATTCTAAAAATTTTCCCATTTACTATTTACCTTTATAGCGCGTTATTAACATAAATATTCACACTGTTGACTGTATAACAAAAAATTTTGGTAAAATATGTATCAAATGTCAAACTAAAGTATTTTAAATATGATCTAAATGTTTGGGAATTATTAGTGTTTTTGAGCTTCTCGCCACTATTAAATAGTAATAATACTGTTGTCACTCGTTCTGTTAATTTTAAGTTCACAATGTTTCAACAAATTAAACAACAACAAAATGTCTGGATTAAAAAATATAATTTTCTGATTAAGTGATTTTAAAAAATTTTAAATTTTAATTATAAGTAAATTTTATATTATCCTCATCACTAACTTGTTTAGAAATTAATTCAACGAAATTTATCATTTTTCATGGATGTGTCGTCATTAAGTCAAATTTCTTTTTATTTTTTTCCAAAACGATATATATATTTTGACAATATTATAATTTATTCTATAAAATTTTATAATTGCAAAAATTTTTAAGAAATTTTGAAATAATGTGAAAAAGTTAAAACAATTATTACTCCTTAAACTTCTTATTTAACATTTTTAAATTTAAATTTAATAAAATATATTTGAAAGTTAACAAGACCAAAAGGAAAAGAAATAAAAATTTATTCTTGCTGAAATATTGCTTTGGACAGATTTACATTATTCATTACTACGAATTTCTTTCTAGGTTGTCGCTTTCGCTTTTGTAGCTGTAGTATCTGCAGCTGCTCTTGACGAACCTGTTCCAATTCTTAGCCAAGAACAAGACAGTTACCCAGATGGATCATTCCATAGCTCATTTGAAGCTGGCAATGGAATCAATGTTCAAGAACAAGGTCTCCTAAAAAATGCTGGTACAAAAGATGAAGCTGCAGAAGTACAAGGTTCTTTCTCTTACACCGCTGATGATGGTACCCCCATTCAACTTTCATATGTTGCCAATGAAAATGGGTAAATAAATGTTTGTTTTGGTATTTTGAATAAAAAAATGTCCAGGTATAAATTTTACTGTAAATTTTTAAGGATCTTATTTCTATATATCTTACATGGTATTAAGTCATAAATATCAGTTGTAATCAAAAGTCCTTAAATGAAGCTTTCTTTGTTACAGATTCCAACCTCAAGGAGCCCATCTCCCAGTAGCCCCAGTTGATGAAAATACACCTCCACCAGTACCAGCCGCTATCTTAAGGGCTTTGGCATGGATTGCTGCCCATCCTAGCAAAGAAAGTTTAGCCGAATAAGTTTAATTTATTATAGGATAAAAATTAAATTCGTATAAGAAAACTGGTATTTTATTTCATTATGCAATCTGAGAAGTGTAAAAATATATTTTTACATAATTACTATTACAGGAATAGCCTGAATTTTGGAAACTGGCAACACTGGTATTGCTTTGTATCATGTTTTCTATCCGGTGAAAGCATTTTAGATCATATACCTATTTGTGTTGCTTCCAGGAACTTCAAAATTTTATGTCGGCCAAAGACATTTTCGAGTGGTTATATTTCACAACATTCGACTTTGTTCATCTCAACAAGTGTACATCAATGCATTTCATTCTATAAATGGCAACGAAGTACAAAAAAATTGTGTAGATAGTTGATTTAATGACTTCAATTATGCAGGTCATTCACTCACGAACAAGTCGCTTGAAGGTCGTCTAAAAAAGTTTGTGGTGCAAGTAAACATCGATGCTGTGGGTGGACTGATAATGTAAGGTCATCATGTCACATGCTGTAAAATTGAGGTATCCCTAGGAATTAGTAGCTGCAGCGTAAGTAATATATTGCGTGAATATTCGGCCTTAAAGAAGCTATGTTCATGTTGAATTCCGCATCATTTGACAACCTCTCAATAAGAGACTTATGTAGGTTGGCGCAACGAAATGCTCAAACAAATACGATCGCGGTGCTTCAAAACTTTTATAAGATCGGAATAGGTGAGGAGTCTTAGATCTATTCATATGAGCACGAAAATAAACAGCAGTCGACTGTACGAATCTTTCATGATGAGCCAGAATCAACACAAGGAGCTCGCGCACCAACCATTTCGAAGAAACTGGTTCTTTCTGAAAAGCTGGCCATCTTTCAACCGTGCTTTTAGAGAATTGTAGAACAGTCAAATATGAAATATAGTCAACCATTTGTTTTCCTGAAATCTTCGATGAATTGCATTCCCTTTAACAGGATTTCTACAGAAGAGAAAATAACCTTCCTTAATTCTATTCTTATGAATTAAAAATAAAGAAAAAGACCTACCAAAGTGAGTAAGAAATTATAAGAAACCAGGTTTTGTTCCACAGAAACAGTCCTTATGCACTTTACACCAATATTACATGTTATAAAAAAAACATCCGAGAGGCAAAAATTCTTTAATTTATTTCAGAACCTAATTTCTAGCACGTGGACGATGTTGAAACGCCATTTTAAATTTATGGATGAAATTGACTATTGGCGTTATAAGCCCGTTTTAATAGATAAAGTAAACACTGCCCAGAAACTGGTAATTATTCTGGAGGCGGAGAAAATGGTTCTTGAAAACTATTATGGTATTATACATGAAAAATAGATAAAGGATGAAGAATATGAGTTAAATTAGTCGTAACTGTCACAACGTGATGTAATTTAGAAATGAAGAAAGGCAAACTCCGCACCCAGTTGGACAAGTGTGATAATAACAATCAGAACAGTGACTAAACAATATTTTACTGGAAAGATTGTACAGTGGGGGATCGATTTCTATTACTTTCTAGTTGTAGCAAGCAATTATATATTATGCTAGGGTTTTCTATGTCTCCTCTTTTGTTCATGGAAAGTAGTTCGTTGCTTATGCGAACCATTTCTAGAAAGACTCCTGTGAAAACTATTTTCATTTGCTAAAATTTTCAGTCTCTCAAAGTTCATCATATGACCCTTGTTTAAAATATGCGCAGCAAAAGCACAAGAAGAGCGCTTTCTTGTGCTTTTTTTTTATAATATGTAATATTAGTGTAAAGTTCACAATGGCTATTTTTGTTGAACAAAACCTGGTTTTTATACATGCTCACTTTAGTAGGTTTTTTCTTTATTTTTATTTTATGATAAACATAATTAAGAAGGGTTATTTTCTCTTTTGTAGAAATTCTGATAAAGAAAATAAAATTTCTCGAAAGTTAGACTAACAAAAAAGTTTTATTTTCTGGCCAATTATCCTTTTGACTGCAGCCCCACATAAGTGCCTTAAACTTTTCGGTTTAGTTTGCTTTTTCTATATACCATATGTGTACCAGCGAATTTAATTAAAATCGTTTAAAACGATATAAACGGTAAGAAATGTTAACACAGATCTACTAACGGACTTTTTAGATTAGATAACCTATACAATAAAGAACCCACATATATTGCAATAAAGGATAAATTTAAGTTCAACAACCTGAAAAGCTTATTATCAAATTGTATATTAATTATGAAATATCTTAGTAATTTTACAGATTACCAAAGAAAAATTAAACTAGTATTTTAACTTTGAAACCAGTAACGCTCCAAGATGTGTCTTAATGGGAATGACGATTTCGTCTGGTCTCGAATCAAATTACAATCAAAATAAGGTTAGAGTATAGGTCTACAATGGGGCGGTAAGTAAATTTGGAGCCTTTTATGGGGACAACAATGACTCATTGCTAATAACAAATTCATCTCATTAACGTCTCCAGAATTCCGACCAAAAATACTGCAAGAAATAAAAGAGACACTAATAAATAATAATTTCAACGAAAAGACTATCACCAAAATAATTGATAAACGAACATATAAGTTATATAATAACGTAAAAACAAAAACATAGAACATAAACAGAAAAAATATGTAGCATTACCTTACACTAGTGAGCCGTCTGAAAAAATAAAATAAATTTTAAAAAAGCATGATATTATCGTATGCCACAGATCACATAATGAATTAAATATATTGTTCACAAATTTAAAAAGTAAAACTCCTCTAAAGAATAAATCAAATATAGTATATTCGATCCCTTGCACAAATTGTCCAAAAAAATATATAGGCATGACGAGCCAATAACTGAAGAATAGATTAAATGGCCATAAATATACGAAAAACGCCTCAACAGCGTTAAACAAACACACACAGGACGAAAAACACACTTTTGATTATAACAGTACCATTATAAAAAACAAAGATGTGAATTACCAAAAATTACAGATAAAGGAAATGATTGAAATTAAAAAAGATAAAAACACTGTTAACGACAGAACAGATATGGGAAATTAGAGCCACATTTACGCAAGCCTAATTTAAACAAAAATATTAAGTATTCGATCCGGTTAAATAAGAATCAAAAATTGAATATCCTCTTAAACATAAAACCAAACATAATCCTTATTTGTTTTGTTTATGCATTGTAAAATATAAAAAATATTAAAAAAATAAAACACATTCGCATTCCACGTATCCTCAGTAGACGATGTATAACTTGAATTTTATTTAGTAACAGAGCAGCAAAATGTCAAGGTGTGTACCGGTAAAATTAAATATTTTTAAAAAATTTTAAAGTTTTGAATACTGTTTTTAAGTGTCTTGTTTGTTTTTTATGTTATATTTTTCCGAGGAAAGAATTTTGAAAATGCCTTGAATAAAGGGCGAAACGTCAATGGTTTTGTGTATTTATTAAATATAGAACCTAAACCCAAGAAAAGACAATATATATATATATATATATATATATATATATATATATATATATATATATATATATATATATTATCCCACAAATTTTTGAAATTAAAATTTAGAATCCTAATTGTTTTAATTGATTGTTAGTTTGTAAGTAATAATTATGATGCTATTCACTCAATCTAGCATATTGAGAAGACAAGAATATGGAAGTTCGCAGCAACGCAAAAAAACAAAGACTTAGAAGTCGATGAGTACACAATTCAAACCTAAAAAAGTAGGAATCTTGAGATTAGTCTCATTAAATACCGTGTGTTTTACTAATTATTCTTATAATCTTAATGTGAGGAATACATTATATAATTCATTAATCATAGTAAATAATATAATGGTGAAGTGATAATAAATATTTTCACAGAAACCGTGACAAAATATATATGTATCTGATATCGATTTACTTATTTTCCTACAAATAAATCATTACCTATGTGTTTAATTTGCCATAAAGTTTTTTTCCAAATGAACTCCAGAAGCCTTTTAGGCTACATCAACATTTCATTAACATCATGTAAATAAAAATGATAAAGAAATATTCTGTTCTCATGAACTGAAAAAGACATATTTCAATCAGCTGACCATATCAAATTTTTTTGCATAGTCATTTAGACAAAAGCTTCATATAATATTTCACATTAATCTCAAAGTGATAAAGAATTAATCTTACTGACGGTCAAGGAAGTATTCAAAACTTTTCTTTACCATAATAATGCTGCAGACATCATCAAAAAAAAAACTTTTAGCAATAATTCGGTGCAGTGAAGAACTAATGAAACATTATCAAAATGTCACTATGCCATTACTTGAAAATATGTAATTTTTCCGGTAATTTTCAAAATGGAAATTTTTCTAATTTTCTGTGGTTAACTAAATTCTCTCATCGATTTCGAGGCTCAATCTATAGGGTTTTGTCCGTATATTGCTATTAGTATTTGATTTTCAAAAGAAATTTTAAAAAATCAATTCGGTATAACTGGTTTCACTAATTTTTATTTTTTTTCTCTAGCATTACATTTCACTAATATCTAATATATCGCTAATATCTAATAAATAAGTATTTATATATAGCTTTATCTTGTACTTTGGAAAAGATTGCCTCATTAACTAGTTTAAACTTCCTAAAGTGATGAAATCCAATTTATTAAAGTTTTTTGTTCAAACCTAAAATTTACTTGAATCCATTAAAAGTTATTAACAACAAGAAGTGCATTTTAGTTAATATGATCAGGTTAATTTTAAAAGCGATTAAAAGTTTGTGAACATTTTTGAACTAAAATCTGCAATGCCACAGCTTTAAAATTAAATTATTCGTAAGCTTAAAAGGATTCATTAATCTCATTAGGCTTGTTCTGCTAAAAATGTATTTAAATTTCTGAGACTAACATGGGAAGGATATAAGCGAGTGCCACGAATATATAACATATATCTAGTAATAATATTTAGGAGAGAACATATTTTTAACCGACTTCTGAAAGAAGGAGGTTCTCAATTCGTCGACTATGTATTTTTTTTTATGTATGTACACCGATTACTCCGAAACGGCGACACCGATTTGAATGAAATTTCTTATGTTATGTTCAGGAAGTTGCTGCGGTGGCCCCATATTTTTTTGGACGAAATTGGTGCAGTAATATCCAAGATGGCGGCCAAAAAAAATAATTTTGTATGATTTTCTCCAAAATTGGTATGGGGGAATTTTTGGGGTCGCACATAATGGATTTAAAATATTTTTGAGAAATTTAATATGGCGGATCCAATATGGCGGCCAAAAAAATCAATTTTGTCCGATTTTTTCCAAAAATGGTAAGAAGGAGTTTTCAGGGTCGTATATGACTAATTTAAAATTATTTTTGAAAAATTCAATATGGCGGATCCAATATGGCGGACGAAAAAATCAATTTTGTCCGATTTTCTTCAAAATTGGTACGAGGGAATTCTCGGGATCTAACATAACGTAAAATAACATAATTATTTTTAAAAAATTCAATATGGCTGATCCAAGTTGGCGGATTAAAGATTCAACATCTCCCGATTTTGTCTAAAATCATTATTGGGGTATTTTTGTTAGTGTTAATTAGGAGTTTAAAATATTTTTTGAAAAATTCAACCTGGCAGATTCAATATGGTGTCCTAAAAATTTTACATTTTTCGATTTTCTCCCAAACTGATATAGAGAGTTCTTGAGGGTGTAAATTATGAATTTAAAAGTATTTTTTCAGAATTCAATATGGCAAATCCAAGACAGCGGACTAAAATTTTTACATTTTTCGATTTTGTTCAAAGGTGGGACTGAATCGTTTTTGAGGATGTAAGTAGCGAATATAAGCCTAGAAATTTTAAATTTCCGGATTTCATCCAAAATTGGTACTAGAGGGCTTTAAGGGGTTTAGATTTAGATTAGATTAAGACCTGAAATAATTTTTTTGAAATTTAATATAACGGCTGTAATATGGTAGATTGAAAAATTTACCTTATTCCCATTTTTTTCAGATTTGGCATTAGAGGGTTTTCTAGGTCGTGTATTACGAATATGAAGTTAATTTTTTACAACTATTAGGTTAACAACATACAATATGAGGGACAGAAATATGCAGTATAAAATATATCGAGCTAAGAAATTTACATCTCAAGTTCTTTAAATATTGAAAATTGATATTGTGGCGGTTTTGAGACGTATACAAACTCAAAATGCAATATAAAATATATCGAGCTATGAAATTTACATCTCGGGCTCTTTAAACCTCGATATTATATGATATTGGGGTCTATATTACCTATCTAAAATTAATTTGAAATTTAAGATAGTCGATTTATTATGAGAGACTAAATATTTGTTTGACACAATTTTACTGGTATTTGGAAAACTCTAAGAACCAAAAAATTTTTAGTGGTTCATTTTAGGGTGATTTACAACTTTGAATAAAATGGGTCCTTTTTTGCTACCTTGGAGTCATTGCGAGGTACACTAATACTCGATTAATACTTAGTTCAAATAATTTATGGATATCATAATGAATCCAAAAACTAAAAATAGAAAAATAAAATTTTTATAAAAAAATTGAACCGACTCCTAAAAGTGCGCTAAAAAGTGAAAAATAACTATAAAATTTTATATGAAATTGAAATTTTTGAAGTCCGCGCCAAAGTATTTGTAAATAAAATAACTAACTACTAATATATACAAATGATGTTAAGAAAGCAATTACAAATAAAGTATTTTTAATCTGTTTATGCAGATTACATTTTGTCAAGTATTAGTTTGGCGCCGACTTCAAAGAGTTCAATTTCGTCTAAAAATTTATAGTTATTTTTCACTTTTTAGCACACTTTTAGAAGTCGGTTCCATTTTTTTATAAAAATTTAATTTAATATTATTTTTTGACTATAAATTTTAGTAACGTAAACAATATGCAGTGATCATAATAAGTTAGTTAGGTCAGTTCTTCAGAATGTGACATTTTTTGAAATACATTTCTCGAAATTTCTATTTATTTTCTCAATGTGTTGGAATGTCAACATAACAAACTCTATAAGTATGAGACTCACACAATATGAATCTTACTATATACACGTTTACTCTATAGACCATTCAATATAGACATTTGCGGCGCTGCCAGACTTATTATATTTAAAGTTATTTCTTTATAAGAATGAGTCTGTATATTGAAAGTTAACGTGTGTTGGGTACAGTCTCGTACAAAAACAAAATTCTTTAGGCCTGAGAATCTTTAACTTTTGGTACGTACTTAAAGACTATACTTTTGTCGACGACTATCGCCAGTGAACTACCTTAAGATATAAACAACTACATTTATGGAAATATTGCGAGGTTTATTTTAAAAACGATTAAAAATTTCCTTAAAACTGAAATCTGTAATCCCGCAGCTTTTAAATTAAATGATTCATAAGCTTAAAAGAATTCTTCAATCTTATTTGGCTTGTTCTGGTAAAAACGTATTTATTTTTCGTGGGTCTAACATGGGTATGTCAATTGCCACAAACATATAATGTTTAGCTGGTAATAATAACTAAGGACTATCATATGTTTACACTTTTCATATTGCGTAATGAAATAAAAAACATAAGTATTCTTGTAGATCCTTTATTTTCATTTTATAACTAAATTAGCCTGAAAATATCTTATTCGGCTTCACTTTCTTTGCTAGGATGAGCAGCAATCCATTTCAAAGCCCTTAGGATGGCAGCAGGTACTGGTGGGGGTGTATTTTCATCAACTGGAGCTACTGGAAGATGATCTCCTTGGGGTTGGAATCTATAACAAAGAATATTTCATTTAAGGACTATTGAACCTTACTGATATTTATGAAAACAGTGGGACTATTAGAATTCAAATATAATCTATTGCACTTTTCTTATTTTAAACTTGGAACAACAAAGAAAGTCATTAAAATACCGCCAATTTTAACAAAAGTATTATTTAAGATGGTGAATTTATGTTCTAAAAGTTATACATACTTGGAGAGTTTTTATTCAAATTAAAAATGAGATTTGTTAGTATACTAGACCAAAACAAGAACTTATTTACCCATTTTCATTGGCAATATATGAGAGTTGAATGGGGGTACCATCATCAGCGGTGTAAGAGAAAGAACCTTGTACTTCTGCAGCTTCATCTTCTGTACCAGCATTTTTAAGAACGCCCTGTTCTTGAACACTGATTCCGTTGGCAGCTTCAAATGAGCTAGAGAATGAACCATCTGGGTCACTATCTTGGCTTTGGCTAAGAATTGCTACTGGCTCTTCATCGGCAAATGCTACGGCTACAAAAGCCAAAGCAAGAATCTGTAAAATAAATTATTAGCGATGAATAATGTGTATCTATCCTTGGTAATATTTTTGCAAAAATAAAAATTTATTTCCATGGCTTCTGATCATGTTAATTTTCAGTAAGTTAATAAAATTAAATTTTTATTTATTACTACTTATTAGACTTATCTTTTTAAGAATGATTTGACTTTAATTTAACAACTTATATGACAATAAACAATTTGGGCAAATTAAGATGAAATAAGGAAAAATGTATTTAAAATAAAATCAATAGTCTACGATTTAATTTGGATTATTTTGTCACAAAGCATGGGACACTCACAATATAATATATTTTTTATTTAAAATTGTAAATTTTATGACTAATGGACGTAATTCAGTTTTCTGTTATGATGAAATTAACAAAATAGCGATTGTTTTCTAAAAAAAACAAACAAACGCTATTGTCTCAAAAACTAATTTTCTTTTATGAATTTTTGTTCGAGGGTTCCCTGCTGTACTTTTTTTTAATTAAAATTGTTTTTATGGATACTAAAATACTGTGCGAGACACAATATTCTTTTTTTTTTTTCTATGACCTCAACTACTTCAACAAATGCCTCAAAATTAAAAAAAAAAATTCTTTCTTTATAAAATATATCATTATGGAGACCAGAAAAATATTGCCGTTTTGCGAAAAAATCATTCTCAACGATTTTATCGAGATTTCAAAGTTGATATTAGTGCTTTTGCATATACACAAAAACTTCAGGAAAAAAAATTTGAAAGTCGAATATTTTTTAAAATCAACAAAATGTCTATCCATGGCTGATTCCATTGCCAGCTTCTAATGAGCTATGGAATGAACCATTTGGGTCACTATCTTGTTCTTGGCTAAGAATTGGGACAGGTTCGTCAAGAGCAGCCGTAGATACTACGGCTACCAAAGCGAAAGCAACAACCTACAAATAAATGAGGAGTGATAAATAATGAGAATCTGTCCCCAGCAATATTCCACCAAAAATAAATATTTATTTCTATTCCTTTTGGTCTTGTAAACTTTTTTAATTAATTATATTTCATTAAATCTAGTTAGTTCAGGTTGATCTTTATAAACCTAAATTTTCGTCAATTATAAATGATTTGTAAATGTACTGATTTTTATTTTAAACTTACGAAACAAATATTTATTTGAAGCAAAACATCAATAAACAGCTAAATTTTTAATTTGCCTTGCTAGAGATAAAACAAGCCAAATTGAATTTAAATTATAATTAAAGTCGACAGTTTGCTTTATATGGGTATAAAATTTACAATAAAATACGTCACAAATTCTGTAATTAAAAAAAAATAAAAAAATATGACATAAGAAGTTTAACAAGTTATAATTGCTTAAAAAAACTTTCCTATATTATTTCAAAATTTCTTAGAAACTTTCGTAAATATAAAATTTAATGGAAAATATATTTTAATATTGTCAAAATATATATATCGTTTTATAAAAAATATTTAAATAGTAAGAAGTTTGACTTAATAACGTCATACATATAAAATATAATAAACCTCGTTAAACCAATTTCTAAACAAGACATTGTTGAGTAAATTATCAAATTTACTTATGATTAAAATTTAAAAATTTTTAAATTCAATTAATTCTGAAAATTATATTTTTTAATCCAGACATTTTGATTATTGTTTTAATTTGATTATGAATTAGCCATTCAAAGTATCTATTTTATTTGTAACATAGTACACCTAAAACTAACAGAACGAGAAACAACGATATTATCACTAGTTAAGAGTATCGAGAAGACCAAAAAAATAATTATTCTCAAACATATAAGTGATATTTAAAGCACTTGATATACATTTCACAAACATTTTTTGTTTTACAATCAACACTGTGAACAGTTTTGTTAATAACTCTCAATAAAGGTTAAAAAGTAAATTAGAAAACTGTTTAAGAAAAGCTTAACTAAAATATAAAATTAAATACTTACAAAATATTTCATTTTTAAGATTTGGTTTTTAACGGAAGAACACAACCAAGTGATGATAACGTTAAAATGTTTCAATTTATATACGATTTAATAATGATATTTTGTTAATTTAAATTTTTGCAAAAGGTTAAAAATCATTTTTAAAATTCAAGGCGTCTTTAATATATTATGTGACTGTATCATCTTGTATTAAAAACATAATATACACTTTTTATATACTTAGTAGATCAATAGATTTAATATGTCCATTTTTCTGTCCATTTTAACGATTCACTTTTTCTTATATTTTTTCCACTTTCCAAACTTGTTCTGCGAGAAGTGGTGAGAAATTTTTTACGCAGGAATTTCTCACAAGTAGCAACATTCATGAATTTTTCATGTACAATCCATTTTGTAACATTGTTTCGTGTCGCGAGCTTTCTTATGAAGGGTTGTTAGCAATATCTTACAAAATTTGTTCGTCTACGTAAGGGTCTTGTGCCCTCCTGAGAGGGCCACATATAATAAATGAATTCTTTAACTCTAATAATTATTTTCTAATCATCTTTTATCTGTTTTTCTTTCCCTTCGATCAACCATTTAAAAGGTTCTTGGACTTGGCAATGTTCGAGCTAGAAATCTTTCGGCATAAAGTCTTCTTACCTTCGAAGAATTTGACAGCGCTTCATCATAAATTAAATGGATATCAGCATACTCTGCGTAGTAATATTCTTCCATTATTTTTTTAATTATTTTTACTTGAAGGCGGTTTTAACAAGTTCCGTCTTGTGTAGATATTAACAATAACAACCTGATTTTTACCTGTTTATGTTTAGCATTAGTAACTTTTGAGTTTTTCGCATAAAAACTGATTTATCTCGAAAAACGCCAGCTTTATCGAAATAAATTATTAGTACGTACAATTTTCATTAAAATAAATTTGTTCATCTATTTTTTTTTATTTATTTTATTTTTCACTTTTTAGTTTTCAGAACATATGGCACCCTACAAATCTTGTGCAGCGTTCGCGACCCATCATGTGTATCCACCCTAGCGCCATACCCAGGGTCGTGTCTCTAGAATACGAGTGTATGGCAACATGGAATTTGAGGGGATTGCGCGCCAACTTTAGGGGCGGAAAACATCGTTGCTTATGACCTTCACACAAATACTAGGGATTTTCTATTTAAAAACTTACGGTGGCATTTTTAACATATTTAACAATATTTAAGAAACTTACATTAATATGTGTTTCCTATAATAAATTATCAATTCGATTATAGGTTTTTTATTAAAAATACGAATAAAAAAACAATTATGAATATCAATTATGAGTTGGTAACAATGCGTGATATTTCATCATCCTTTCAAGACGTTATTTGAAATTCTGGATTTTTGTTAAATTTTCCGTGTTTTTTGGTATTTTGGTGAATTTTTTTGAGATTTTTGGAATTGTAAAATATTTTTATATTTTCTAAATATTTTGTTATGATACCCACATGTTGACGACCCCAAATTTTTTTGTGACGTAATTTCAAGTTTTGGTGGCTAGATACAAGTATTGTAAGTATGATAAGTAAATTAGTTTTCAGTAGTAAAGAATATAACCTGTGGTAACAATTGTCAAGCAAATTTTCCATAAAAACCTGCTATTTTATTTTTATTCTTACATACATACTAAGATACAAAATTGGAGAAAGTAGACTTCAAATTAGAAGTACTAAAACTTTTATAATTTTTATTGAATTTAATTACTAACATACAAATCAGAAATTGGATTCCAAGCCGAGCAGCCGTCGAGACAGCATCGCTTGAAAATGCCAGCTGAGATGTTGACGAATTTAAAATCGGAAAAACACCACCCATAAAAACCTACGAAAACACATACTAATACTATAAAAAGTATACTGCTATAAAGTTCGTTACAATAATATGAAATTCATCTATGACTAAAATTTAAAGATTTGTTCAATTCAAATAAATCGTAATATGAGATTTTTTAGTATTGGCATTTTGTTTGACTTTGCAAAACGGTGTGAGTAATTATGTAAATAACTGTCTATAGAAGTAAAAAATGCATAAGAAATTTTTTAAAATCGTAAGCATAGCCTTACGAAAATATCTAAATTTGCTTTTAAATGAGAGAACAATCAATTGATGATACCGTTAAAATGTTTCAATTTATTTTAGATTTAATTGACTGTTTTATTGGCTTAAACTTTTACCAAAGGTTAATTATCTTCAAAATTCAAGGCATCCATAATACACATATATTATATGACTGTACCATCATGTAACAAAGGCATGTTACAGACTTTTGCTTGTTTATTAGTTCAATAGAATTGATTTGTCTGCTGTTCTGTACATTTTAGATTCTAACTTACCTCTTGTATTTTTTTCCATTTATAAAACTAGTGCTGCCAGAGGGGGCGAAAAAATTTGCTGTGCAGGAAAACCCCACAAGTAGCAACATACATGAGTTTTGAAAAGAATTAGAGTTTTACTTTACGGATTCTAAAATTCACTTTTAGGTTAGATGAAAGAAGAAAACATGAGTAAATTGTAGTGCAGGTAAAAATGTTAATCAATGAACAGCTTAATTTTGTAAACACAGTATATAAACTTATAACCGCTTATAAATTTTTTTATATCGAATTATATGATTTATTAAATCTTTATAAATTTTTCGCTTTAAATAAAATCTAAAAATTTAAACTTAACACACAACTTCAGTTATTTACTCGTAAACACCACACCGTAGAGAGATCTCAATAGATTTATGTTTTTGAATATTACTTTTTAACTCTAAATTAATTTAACGTAAAATTAAAAAAGGTAATTTAATAAATACAAACGATTAAAAAAACACGATTTTATGAAACTAAATATATATATATATATATATATATATATATATATATATATATATATATATATATATATATATATACTAATATAACTTTTTTACTATTTCACGACACTGTTATCCTAAGCGACAAACTACAAGACCTGCAACATCTATATATCTGTGTTAACACTGAGGGTCAAGAAATGGGGCTCAACATAAATATCAAAAAGACAAAATTTATGGTCTTTAGTAGACAACCTCATCTTAACGCTTCAATACAAATAGAAGGAGAAAGTATAGACAGGGTGACATTACAATAAACATTTTAAATATCTTGGATGTTATCACCGAAAATCTAAACCCAGATAAAGAGATAAGGTGTAGAATAGAGACTTCTAGAGCAACTTTTCGAAAAATGAAACCACTTTTCTGCAATGACAACCTCAACCTAAAACTACGACAGAGAATGATAAGATCATACGTCTGGCCAGTGTTACTATATGGGGCAGAGATCTGGACAATTAAGGCTGTCACGATTAATCGGTTGGAGGCTCTCGAAATGTGGTTACACCGGCGAATGCTGAGAATACTTTGGACAGCTAGGCAGACCAACGAAATGGTACTCAATAGGGCCGACACAACTCGTCTACTATTAAACACTGTCAAGTGTAGAAAAATCTCATATCTTGGACATATATTCAGAGGGGAGCGATATAGAATTCTTCAGCTAATCATGATGGGTAAAGTAGAGGGACGTAGAGGGGTGGGAAGGAGACAGGCTTCCTGGTTGAAGAATATTCGTGAATGGACAGGTATACGTAGCGCAGGACCGTGAAAGACTTGCCAATGTAACTGTCAACGTCAGGGGGACCTGATATGGCACTTGAAGAAAAAGAAGACTATTTCACACTACATTATCATATTATAAGCTGTAAATGTTAAATTTCTGTTCATTATATCAACCAATAGAAATATATGAAAAAAAAAAGATAAACGAAAAATAGTGAATTACAATTGTATTTTGAGTTTAGAGCCGTATTAGAGTTTCTCAAATTCAGTACAGAGTATCCCAAATTTGATACTTTAATAAGGTTTCTCATTAACTATTAAAATTATAAAAAAAACTAACATAGCATGTACGAGCTTCTTGTTAGAGAAGCTACAAATGCCGAAACAGAACTTAAAAATTTTCTTTTATTTTGAAGATAGAGAGTTAAATTCAAAAGTTGACAATTTTTATAATAAACAACAATTTTAATACGAGTTGTGGTTAAAAAGTGACTCATTCTAAATTGGTTATTTTAAAAAAAAAACACTTCATATATTTTTAGATGATAAGGTAAAGTTTTTATTTATATTTGTAACAATGTACCATGCACTATGTCAAAATGCAAATGCAAACTAGATTGTGCGATTTTTTCATTAAGAATCATAGTTAGCCATTAATGAAAAACACCAGAAAGTATTATGATATTTATATATAAACAAATACAATTACTATTTATTTAGTGACACAATATAATAATAAAGTAGTATTTAAAAAAACATGAAATCAACGAAACCTTATTTATTCTAAATAACAAACCATATAATTTAAAAAAAAAAGCCAGGAAGAAACTCAAAATGGCGAATATTTGTGTCAATACACTCTTGACAACCCTTCTTTACAGATCTTACTGTGTTAAGAATATAAACAATTATTACTTTGCTATATGCGTTGTGAATTAGTTCAAGAAGTTGTTTCTTAGTATTAATAGTTTCTCTATACATTTTACTTTTTAAAAATCCCCATCATTTTTATAAAAAAATATAGCCAAGAAGAAACACAAAAAGGCCCCTATTGTGACAACATTTGATCGTAGATTTCTGCAAATGTGAGATTGTGGTAACATAAGGCCATTCTGTCTACAACCATACTGTTGTCCCATATTAACTTGTAGCTATTTTAATGACCTATAAAAAAATATCACAAAGATATTGGCACTCTGGAAATCTGGTTGTTCTTCTTCTCTCTTGCAGTTTTTAGTAAAAGACAACTACTGGTTATCAAAGGCTTACCAAAACCATAACTTAGGAGTTCAGGACTCAGGCAAGGCTGCTAATTAACTGATCAAATGACATCTCTTGTTTAAAGCTCCCACAACAGTTCGTCCGCGAGTTTAGTCGTGTGAAGGTTTTTAATTAAATTAAACAAAGCTAGTTTCCCAAAAGACTTAGATCTGTTAACAAAAATAAATAGGAAACTGAATTATTTACAATGAGAAACTTAAACCAATAACAAATAACAATTGCGAAGACACTAACATAATTTCTCTTATTAGCCGTTCTATTAATAAAAATGTAAAACCCAATTTTGAAGACACGTTTAAATAGCTTACTAATGCACTAAATAAAGAAAAGAATAAAATCGCGGAAAAAACAATTCTTTATATTATTTAAATAAACATAAATTCATTAAATTCTCGAGTAAAATAACACTAGATATTCCCTTAACTTCCCAAATTAAAGGAAAACATAACAAAACAAAGAAAATCTTCTTTCTCGGCGAATATACACGTCACATAATTTGCTACGACACTGGTCTTAAAAACGGTACCAACCTTAACGAATTCCAGGTTGTAACTGAAGCTTATTATGCCTTAAAAGGCCGATCTTGTACCCTTCGGCACCCCGCAGATCCCGTGAGTACCCATATCCCCCATAGAATCCTGTAAATGCCAATTTGGGTCGCGAAATGTAGAGGTCGATTGCCATTCTATACCGAATACGTAATTGGTTTCTTAGGGTCTTAATCATAATTTTTATATAAAAAAAATAATCAAACTATTCTATTTATTTAAAATAATAAATAACATTTAGGAATTTGCAACTAAAAGTATTCCTAAAGTTAGCATCTGTGAAAAAACCTGAGTGCACTTTCATTCATATAGCTGATATTTAAATAATCCTTTCTTGCAATCAGGAAAAACAGTCGCATATTAATTCTTTTCAAGGTCAAATGTTTTATTATATTATAATAAGTTTTTTTTGATTATTCTATTATTTTCTAATAATGGGAAAATCGTTCAACATTTTAATACATTTTAACGGTATCTGCATATACCAAATGTAAGGCCTCCATCGGCCCTTATATCTTCGGTTTCATTTACAAATCTTAAAGAGGGTCTTTTATTTTTAGTTTATGATATCGTAAATTCTGAGTTTATATATTTTTTAAAAACATTTAAACGACACAGGTAACAAAGTTGAGTATGACAATTGATTTATTTTTCCTTTAGACTTTCTTGGGTAGTAATAAAAAAATATATACTCTCTCATTCTCACGGGTAAAATCTATCCTGAGTGATTATTTTATTACTCATTTTAGCAGAATATACTTCCCGCTAAACAGTAGAAAATAATTAATATTTGTTCCATTAAACTATTTTTGTCAATACATTTTTGGCAACCTATTTTTACAGATCTTACTGTGTTAATAATATCAACAATTCTAACTTTTCTAAACGCGTTGTGAATTAGTTGTTCCTGAGTATTAATAAATTCTCTATATATTTTACTTTCTAGAAATCCTCATCATTTTTTACAAAAATATAGCCAGGATGAAACTCAAAAGGACCCCCATTTTTGTCAATACACTTTTGACAACCCTTCCTTGCAGATCTTTTTGTGTTAAGAATATAAACAATCATTACTGTAATAAACCATTGTGAATTAGTTTAAAAAAAAACAATAACTTAGAAAATTTCGTAAATCAAATTTCTGCTGTAAAGTATATCTACATAGAAGTAAGAAAAATTGTTATAGATTGTAACAATATGTTTGTCAAAATATAAGTTGTTTTTAAAAAATATATATTTAATTGTAACTCGCGGGGCCTAAACAAACTACCGGTATAAATTACTGAATACTACGTTGAAGTAACTTATAAACTAGAAAGTGTTAAGAATAATATTCAATGACTTTATATTGAGAATTAAAAAAAAATGTTTAATATAATTAAATTGAAAAATTGGTTTTTGAGTACAAGTATTTTGATTTTTGGTTTGGCCTAAATAACATTTAAGAATTTGCAACTAAAAGTATTCCTAAAGTTAACAGAGTAAGTCACAGCATTTAATAGGAGTGAAAAGTACAAAAATGCTAATTATAAAACTAGTAATTCATCCCGTAGTAAAGTGATAATACCGTTAAAATATTTGAATTTATATACGATTTTTATTGATATTTTCTTGATTCAAATTTATGCGAAAGGTTAACAATCTTCTTTAAAATTCAAGACAGTTATAATAAATTATGTGACTGCACCATCATATATCCAAAACCTGATGCACATTTTTAACCTATTTATTCGAGCAGTAGACTTACTGAATATGTTCACTAGTCTGCCAGTTTTAGCAATTTACTTTTATCTCATTTCTTCACCATTCCCAAAACTTGTACTGCAAGAAGGGATAAGAAATTTGTGATACTAGAGAATTCCACACGAAACAATATCTTAAATAGATTTTAAAAATACTTTGAGTTTGGAGCGTTAAAATTACAATTATGATGGTTATCTTTTATTATCAAATCGGAAAATTTGTAAATATTCCTTATTTTCTTATAGAATTCAAACCTTTCTCTCTCGGTTTTTGCCTTTGTATGGTTTCGTCGGTATTTCGTTTCCACAAGAGATTTAAAAAATCGTTTCCATATAATAAGGTTTCAAAATATTATTTACTTTTTATGTACAATTATATTGCACTAATCTCTAATATATAATTATTTAAATAGATATGATCGTTTTTTTTTTTCGGAAATAAACTTCTGGTTAAAGAAGATTTTTAAAATAGATATTATTTTATAATTTTGCAAAAAAATTTGGAAAGTTATTTTTAATAAGCAGTTCAACATTCCTAATGCAGTGAAACTAGATTTAATAAATATTTTCAATCCAATTCAAAATTAACTTGCATCCATTAACAGTTATTAACAATTACATTTTGGTAAATTTTTCTAACTTAACTTTAAGAATTATTAAAAAGTCTTGAAAATTTTAAAACTGAAGTCAGCATTAACACAGCTTTCTATTTAAACGATACATATAACGTTTAGTCAGTAATAATAATTAGGAAAGGGCACATTCTTACACTTTCGATATAGTGTAATGATAGAAAACACATAAGTATCCTTGTACGTGCTTTATTGAAATCTTATTTTTAAATATAATTTAATAATGTCTTATTCGGCTTCACTTTCCTTGCTAGGATGGGCAGCAATCCATTCCAAAGCCCTTGCGATAGCGGCAGGTACTGGTGGAGGTGTATTTTCATCTACTGGGGCTACTGGGAGATGATCTCCTTGTGGTTGGAATCTATAGCAGAAAGTGTTTTGTTTAAGGAGTGTGAATAACACTGTTATTTATGACTCAATATTATGTAAAATATATAAAAAGAATGAGATTATAATAATTAATATCATATATTTTTATAACTATAAAATAAAATCTATTGCACTTACTTTTTTTATAATTTGAAAAAACAAAGAGAAGCAATAAAATATCGCCTGTTTAAACAGAAATATTTTTATAAGTTTGTTAAAAACTTATTGACTAATAAGCATGTCTGTAAAAGTACATTTTTTTTCCAAATAAAAACCGATTTTGTTAATACACTAGACCAAAACAAATATTTATTTACCCATTTTCATTGGCAATGTATGAAAGTTGAATGGGAGTACCATCATCAGCGGTGTAAGAGAATGAACCTTGTACTTCTGCAGCTTCATCTTCTGTACCAGCATTTTTTAGGACACCCTGTTCTTGAACACTGATTCCGTTGGCAGCTTCAAATGAGCTAGAGAATGAACCATCTGGGTCACTATCTTGACTTTGGCTAAGAATTGCTACCGGCTCTTCATCCGCAAATACTACGGCTACAAAAGCCAAAGCAAGAATCTGTAAAATAAATTATTAGTAATGAATAATGGTTATCTGTCCTCAGTAATATTTTGCAAAAATCAAAATTTCACAAAATATTAATATAAAAATCTGTCACGAATACCATATAATAAGTGGGTGACAATAAAATGTTAAACTAGTAGTAATCACTCAATGCAAATCAATAACTTTAAAAATTACTTAAATCAAGTTTCAACTGTAAAGCATATCTATATAGAGACAAGAAAAATTTCACTTAAGCTTAACAAGAATAGACAATTAGATACCTATGAAATATTTCATTTTTTAAATTTCGTTTGAATTGGGAAGACACAACCAAGTGATAATACCGTTAAAATATTTGAATTTATATATGATTTTTAATGATATTTTCTTGATTCAAATTTATGCGAAAGGTTAACAATCTTCTTTAAAATTCAAGGCGGTTATGATAAATTGTGTGACCGCATCACCATGTTTCAAAAACCTGACGCACAGTTTTAACCTATTTATTCGATCAATAGACCTACTGAATATGTTCACTAATCTGCCCATTTTAACAATTTACTTTTATCTCATTTCCTCACCTTTCCCAAAACTTGCACTGCAAGAAGGGGTGAGAAAATTGTGATACTAGAGAATTCTACACGTAACAGCATCTTAAATGAACTTTAAATATACTGTGAGTTTCACTTTAAAGGCACTAAAATTTACTTTTAGGTTAATAAATTAAAGTGGAAAACGTAAGCAACATGCGGTATAGATAAGAATGTTGATTAAAAATCTGCTTAATTTTGTAAACACAATAACCCGCTTCATATACCTTTATAGTTTTTTATTTGCTAATTGATTAACTTATGAAGTCTTTTTGGCTTTAAATAAAGTTTTAAAATTTCAGGTTAAAATTCAAAGATAACTCCGTTAAAAAAAGCCATACCATAGAGAAATCTAAATACATTCCTGGCATTAAATATTTCTTTTTAACTAAACTTGTCTTAGTATGAAAGTTAACATTTAAATAGATGAAAAGTTAAAAATTATACGAAATCTCAGCACTGAACCCCCAACGATATTGAGATTAGATGACCTATACAACGGAAAACCTATATAACAATAAGGGATGCATTTACGTTCGACAACTTAAAATACTTGTTAGTACCAAATTAAATATGATAGTACCTAGTATTTTAACTTCTAAACTATTAATACCGCAAGCTGAGTCTCAACTCACAGTAATCTTGTGAAGAGATGAGTAATTTGATCTTGAGTTGTTCCTTGTTTACTGCTCAAACAAATAATTCATATTTTCATTCTGGTGACCGACAATTTCTATTAAAGTTTGTCTAGATATTAAGTCGTATTTTTTCAACACGTACTACTCTAAATAATAGCAATTTTGCTTTGTTACTTTGCGTGATGGCATAAAAAACAGATTTATATAATAATCTGGACATTTCAATACCTAACAATTTAGTTTCACACTTATTGTAGATTTACAACAACATAGTTTTCATCTTCCGAATTTTGATTATTTGTTGTTATAGGAAGTTTAGGACTATACACATTTTAACGTAAACAGCACGGTAAAAATTTTGCAAAATATTTCTCGTGTATTAACTGAAACAAATTTTTTTCTAAAAGTCGACACGGAACGAATTTCTTTATCTTCAATAAATGATGGTATATTTCTTGTTTTAACATATCGATATTAAGCACAATAATGAAAAAATACAGACGTGTATTTATTTGATAATTAGGGTAAGATGGAAAACATCTATTATTCTCTTAACTTCTTATAGCAAAAATTCAAGGCGATGATTTTAATCTATTTTACCGTTTACATCTAGATGTTTTCTGTTCTAAAGTAATTAAAAGTTCTGCATCAAGAAATGTAATGACGCCCCTTAAGTTTATGTGAAAATTTTTAAATATACTTTAACTTGTCAATAAAACTAAATAATAATATAATAATAAAAAACATTCTTTTTTAGTAAAAAGTTAATGAAAAACAAATATCATCATAATATAAAGCTGATAATTACCACTACAATGAAAAAGTTTCAGACGAAGTAGACAAATCTATTCATCTACAGATCGTCAAGTCTAAAGCCGTCGTCAATAATAAAAATCTACTAGTGATCTTTTAACCAAAATTTTATCTCGCTACTGCTTTAAATGGAATAAGATATAAAGAATAGCCTGAACCTACCAATGATCGAGTAGCGTCGCTCTGATTGTCACTGAACACACTTCACTGATAAGTTCACAAAACGTCAGTACTTGTAAGACACTAAGAAGGCTGGAGACTATGCAAAATATAGATCTTGTTGATTAGGCAACTATTGTCTGTATATACTACAATAACTCTTATTATTTTCATATTTTTTTCTATAAATTAAATTCACAAGTTTTAACAGCCAAAAATAAGCTTTTTAATCAATGAATTATTAAAATGAATCCAACTTGTGAGAAATTATTGTAAAAATTATTTTTTTCTTTATTGTGCGTATTTAAACAGTGAAGATCACCTTTACAAAATAATTGTCAAATTTATTTTTAAAAAAGCCTACTTTCAGTTATCTAGGAAAATGATAATTATAATAAGTTAATTTAAGATATTTTTGGGTGGTCTTATTACTTAAAAAAAAACGAGAAACCATTAAGAAACGACGGTTTTTGAGGAGTACCCTTTTACCCATTATATAGTCTAACTTTAAAACTGGTTCAAGTTGACAATAACGTGTTAAAAATACTACAATAAATTCAACCAAGTTTGGATCGTTAAAACTACAAAAATGATCGTTATCTTTTATTATCAAAATCGGAAATGTTGTAAATATAGGCCTGGAGTACTCGGAGTTCGTTGGTGGTAAATATTCCTTATTTTCTTATGGAATTTAAAGCTTTCTCTCTACGTTTTTGCCCTTGATGCTTTGGTCGTTATTTCGTTACCACAAGAGATTAATAAAGTCGTTTCCGTGTAATTGGGTTTCAAAATATTATTTACTTTTTATCTACAATTATATTTCACTAATCTCTAACAAATAATTATTTAAATGGATCGGTATTTTTTTTTCAGAAAGAAACTTCTGGTTAAAGAAGATTTTCAAAATAAACAACATTATTTTATACTTTTGGAAAGCTAATTTCAATAAGCAGTTCAAGATTCCGAATGCAGATAAATTAGATTTATTAAAAATTTTCGTTCCAAATTAAAAGTGACTTGCATCCATTTAAAGTTATTAACAATTACATTTTCATAAATATATCCATATTATGACATGATTCTTCAATCTTCTTGAACTTATTCTGCTAATAATTTATTTATATTTTTTGTGTAATTAACATGAGAGTAATATAAGCGACATATAAGGTTTAGTAAATAATAGTAATTAGGAAAGGGTATATTCTTACACTTTTGATATAGTGTAATGAAAGAAAACACATAAGTATCCTTGTACGTGCTTTATTGAAATCTTTAAATTTAATTTAATAATGTCTTATTCGGCTTCACTTTCCTTGCTAGGATGGGCAGCAATCCATGCCAAAGCCCGTAAGATAGCGGCAGGTACTGGTGGAGGTGTATTTTCATCTACTGGAGCTACTGGGAGATGGTCTCCTTGTGGTTGGAATCTACAGCAGAGAATGTTTTATTTAAGAACTGTGAGCAACACTGGTATTTATGACTTGTTATTATGTAAAATATATGAAAAGAATGAGATTATAATAATTAATATTATATATTTTTATAACTACAAAATAAAATCTATTGCACTTATTTCATTTATAATTTGAAACAACAAAGAAAGTCAATAAAATATCGCCTGTTTTAACAGAAATGTTTTTATAAGATTGTTAAAAACCTATTGACTAATAAGCATGTCAGTAAAAGTATTTTTTTTTTCAAAATAAAAACAGATTTTGTTAGTAAACTAGAAAAAAAACAAAAATGTATTTACCCATTTTCATTGGCAATGTATGAAAGTTGAATGGGAGTACCATCATCAGCGGTGTAAGAGAATGAACCTTGTACTTCTGCAGCTTCATCTTCTGTACCAGCATTTTTTAGGACACCCTGTTCTTGAACACTGATTCCGTTGGCAGCTTCAAATGAGCTAGAGAATGAACCATCTGGGTCACTATCTTGGCTTTGGCTAAGAATTGCTACCGGCTCTTCCTCCGCAAATACTACGGCTGCAAAAGCCAAAGCAAGAATCTGCAAAATAAATTATTATTGATGAATAATAGGTATCTGTCCTCAACAATATTTTTGCAAAAATCAAAATTCCACGAAATATTAATATTAAAATCTGTCACGAATACTTATATAATAAGTGGGTGACAATAAAATGTTAAACTAGTAGTAATGACTCAATGCAAATCAATAACTTTAAAAAAATGTTAAATCAAGTTTCAACTGTAAAGCATATCTATATAGAGATAAGAAAAATTTCTCTTACGAAATATTGTTATAGATTATACCAACATTGCTGTCAAAATATAAGTTGTTTTAAAAAAATGTATTTTACTTGTAACTCGCTAGATTTAATTAAACCTCCGGTATAAATTATTGAATCTTTCGTTGAAGTAACTTTTAAACTAGAGGGTATTGAAAATAATATTCAATGTCTCTATATCTAAAGTTAAAAAAAATACTTAATACAATTAAACTAAAAAATTGGTTTTCGAGTGCAGGTATTTTGGTTCTTGTTTTGGTCTAAATAAAATTTAAGAAATTGCAACTAAAAATACCTCTAAAATTAGCAGAGCAAGAAGCAACACTTTATCACCATTTAATAGTGGTGAAAAATTTAAAAAAAAATATTTAAAAAATTAGTAATTTATCACATAAGCATAACTAAAATAGACAATTAGATACTTACGAAATATTTCATTTTTTAAATTTGGTTTGAATTGGGAAGACACAACCAAGTGATAATACCGTTAAAATATTTGAATTTATATATGATTTTTAATGATATTTTCTTGATTCAAATTTATGCGAAAGGTTAACAATCTTCTTTAAAATTCAAGGCGGTTATGATAAATTGTGTGACCGCATCATCATGTTTCAAAAACCTGACGCACAGTTTTAACCTATTTATTCGATCAATAGACCTACTGAATATGTTCACTAATCTGCCCATTTTAACAATTTACTTTTATCTCATTTCCTCACCATTCCCAAAACTTGCACTGCGATAGGAATTTGTGGTACTAGAGAATTCTACACGTAACAACATCTTAAATTAATTTTAAATATACTATGAGTTTCACTTTAGAGACACTAAAATTTACTTTTAGGTTGATAAATTAAAGTGGAAAACGTGAGCAACATGCGGTATAGATAGGAATGTTGATTAAAAATCTGCTTAATTTTGTAAACACAATAACCCGCTTCATATACCTTTATAGTTTTTTATTTGCTAATTGATTAACTTATGAAGTCTTTATAACTTTTTGGCTTTAAATAAAGTTTTAAAATTTCAGCTTAAAATTCAAAGATAACACCGTTAAATAAAACCATACCATAGAGAAATCTAAATACATTCCTGGCATTAAATATTTCTTTTTAACTAAACTTGCCTTAGTATGAAAGTTAACATTTAAACAGATGAAAAGTTAAAAATTATACGAAATATTAACACTGAACTACCAACTGATATTTAGATTAGATCACATATACAAGAGAAAACCTGTATAAAAATAAGGAATATATTTACGTTCGGCAACTTAAAATACTTGTTAGTACCAAATTAAATATGATACTACCTAGTATTTCAACTTTTAAACTATTAATACCGCAAGCTGAAAAGTCTATCTGGTGTCGTCTCAACTCACAGTAATCTTGTGTGGAGATGAGTAATTTAATCTTGGGTTGTTCCTTGTTTACTACTCAAACAAATAACTAATATTTTCATTCTGGAGACCGAAGAGTTCTATAAAATTTTGTCTAGATATTATGTCGTGCTGTTTCAATATGCACTACTCTAAATACTAGCAGTTTTGCTTTGTTACTTTACGTGATGGCATAAAAAACAGATTTATAGAATAATTTGGATATTTCAGAACCTAACAATTTAGTTTCATACTTATTGTAGATTTACAACCACATAGTTTTCATCTTCCGACTTTTCATTATTTGTAGTTATAGGAAATTTAGGACTATGCACATTTTAGCGTAAACAGCATGGTAAAAATTTTCCAAAATATTTCTCGTGTATTAATTAAAACGAATTTGTTTTCTAAAAGTCGACACGGGACGAATTTCCTTATCTTCAATAAATGATGGTATATTTCTTGTTTTAACATGTCGATATTAAATAAAACAAGCAGAATAATGAAAAAATACAGACGTGTATTTATTTGATAATTGACGGAAAATATATCTTATTCTCTTAGCTTCTTATTGCAAAAGTTAAAGGCGTTGATTTTAATCTATTTTACCGTTTACATCTTGATATTTTCTGTTCTAAAGTAATTGAAAGTTCTGCATCAAGAAATGTAATGACGCCCCTTAAGTTTATGTGGAAATTTTTAAATATACTTTAACTTATCAATAAAACTAAATAGTGATATAATAATAAAAAAAACATACATTTTTTGTAAAAATTAATGAAAAACAAATATCATCATAATATAAAGCTGATAATTACCACTACAATGAAAAAGTTTCAGACGAAGTAGACCAATCTATTCATCTACAGATCGTCAAGTCTAAAGCCGTCGTCAATAATAAAAATCTATCAGTGATCTTTTAACCAAAATTTTATCTCGCTACTGCTTTAAATGGAATAAGATATAAAGAATAGCCGGAACCTACCAATGATCGAGTAGCGTCGCTCTGATTGTCACTGAACACACTTCACTGATAAGTTCACAAAACGTCAGTACTTTTAAGACACTAAGAAGGCTGGAGATTATGCAAAATATCGATCTTATTGATTAGGCAACTATTGTCTGTATATACTACAATAACTCTAATAAGAAGTTTCGTTGGATTGATATTACTTCTCTATGACGATACGAATATATCGCGAAAACCTCGTCTTTCAATGTCTTTCTAAAGTGTTAGGATTTATTATCGAGTAAGATGTTTATTCATTTTAAAACTTAAAATGAACAAGTTAACGATGGACTAGATTTTGTTAGTCTTCTTATTATTTTCATATTTTTTTCTATAAATTAAATTCACAAGTTTTAACAGCCAAAAATAAGCTTTTTAATCAATGAATTATTAAAATGAATTCAACTTGTGAGAAATTATTGTAAAAATTATTTTTCTCTTTATTGTGTGTATTTAAACAGTGAAGAACTTCTTTACAAAATAATTGTCAAATTTATTTTTAAGAAAGCCTACTTTCAGTTATCTAGGAAAATGAAAATTATAATAAGTTAACTTAAGATATTTTTGGGTGGTCTTATTACTTAAAAAAAAAACGAGAAACCAATAGGAAACGACGGTTTTTGAGGAGTACCCATTTATCCATTAATTCACTTATATAGTCTAACTTTAAAACTGATTCAAGTTGACAATAAAATGTTAAAAATATTACAATAAATTCAACCAAGTTTGGATCGTTAAAATTACAAAAATGATCGTTACCTTTTATTTTCAAAATCGGAAATGTGGTAAATATTCCTTATTTTCTTATGAAATGTAAAGCTTTCTCTTTACGTTTTTACCCTTGATGATTTGGTCGTTATTTCGTTACCACAAGAGATTAATAAAGTCGTTTCCGTGTAATTGGGTTTCAAAATATTATTTACTTTTTATCTACAATTATATTTCATTAATCTCTAATAAATAATTACTTAAATGGATCGATATTTTTTTTTCAGAAAGAAACTGCTGGTTAAAGAAGATTTTCAAAATAAACAACATTATTTTATACTTTTGGAAGGCTAATTTCAATAAGCAGTTCAACATTCCGAATGCAGATAAATTAGATTTATTAAAAATTTTTGTTCCAAATTAAAAGTGACTTGCATCCATTTAAAGTTATTAACAATTACATTTTCATAAATATATTCATATTATAACATGATTCTTCAATCTTCTTGAACTTATTCTGCTAATAATTTATTTATATTTTTTGTGTAATTAACATGAGAGTAATATAAGCGACATATAAGGTTTAGTAAATAATAGTAATTAGGAAAAGGTACATTCTTACACTTTTGATATGGTGTAATGAAAGAAAACACATAAGTATCCTTGTACGTGCTTTATTGAAATCTTAAAATTTAATTTAATAATGTCTTTATTCGGCTTCACTTTCCTTGCTAGGATGGGCAGCAATCCATGCCAAAGCCCTTAAGATAGCGGCAGGTACTGGTGGAGGTGTATTTTCATCTACTGGAGCTACTGGGAGATGGTCTCCTTGTGGTTGGAATCTACAGCAGAGAATGTTTTATTTAAGAACTGTGAGCAACACTGGTGTATATGACTTGTTATTATGTAAAATACATGAAAAGAATGAGATTATAATAATTAATATTATATATTTTTATAACTACAAAATAAAATCTGTTGCACTTATTTCATTTATTATTTAAAACAACAAAGAAAGTTAATAAAATATCGCCTGTTTTAACAGAAATGTTTTTATAAGATTGTTAAAAAACTATTGACTAATAAGCATGTCAGTAAAAGTATTTTTTTTTCAAAATAAAAACAGATTTTGTTAGTAAACTAGAAAAAAAAACAAAAATGTATTTACCCATTTTCATTGGCAATGTATGAAAGTTGAATGGGAGTACCATCATCAGCGGTGTAAGAGAATGAACCTTGTACTTCTGCAGCTTCATCTTCTGTACCAGCATTTTTTAGGACACCCTGTTCTTGAACACTGATTCCGTTGGCAGCTTCAAATGAGCTAGAGAATGAACCATCTGGGTCACTATCTTGGCTTTGGCTAAGAATTGCTACCGGCTCTTCATCCGCAAATACTACGGCTACAAAAGCCAAAGCAAGAATCTGTAAAATAAATTATTAGTGATGAATAATAGGTATCTGTCCTCAACAATATTTTTGCAAAAATTAAAATTCCACGAAATATTAATATTAAAATCTGTCACGAATACTCATATAATAAGTGGGTGACAATAAAATGTTAAACTAGTAGTAATCACTCAATGCGAATCAATAACTTTAAAAAGTTTTTAAATCAAGTTTTAAATGTAAAGTATATCTATATAGAGATAAGAAAAATTTCTCTTACGAAATATTGTTATAGATTATATCAATATTATTATCAAAATATAAGTTGTTTTACAAAAAATCTATTTTAATTGTAACTCGCTAAACTTAAAAAAAATAAATAAATATATCTGTTTCTCTTTTGGGCTCAATAATATTTAAGAAACTAGTAGTAAAAGTGTTCCTAAACTTAGCAGAGCAAGGATCAGCACTTTACCTCCATTTAATATTGGTGAAACGTAAAAAAATACTATTTATAAAATTAGTAATTCAACACATATTTAAATTTATATAAATTAAATACTTACAAAAAGTTTCATTTTTTAATTTTGGTTTGTATTGAGAAGACACAACCAAGTGATAACATCGCTAAAATATTTGAATTTATATATGATTTTTAATGATATATTCTTGATTCAAATTTATGCGAAAGGTTAATAATCTTCTTTAAAATTCAAGGCGTTTATAATAAATTGTATGATACTACATCATGTATCAAAAAGCTGATGCACATTTTAAGCTAATTATTCGATCAATAGACCTATTGAATATGTCCACTGATCTGCCATTTAAGCGATTTACTTTTATCTAATTTATTTTGAATTCCCAAAACTTGTAGAGCAAGGAAAAGTGAGAAATTTGCGATGCTAGAGAATTCCACGCGTAACAACATCTTAAATAAATTTTGAAAACACTGTAGGTTTTAATTTAAAGGTACTAAAATCTACTTTTAGGTTAGATTAAATTGGAAAATGTGAGCAACCTGCGGTATAGAGGGAAATGTTGGTTAACGAATTGTTTAGTTTTGTAAACCCAATAGCCCGCATTATATAACTTTAGAACATTTTTTACTGACTTCTAAAAGAAGGAGGTTCTTAATTCGTCGACTGTATTTTTTTTATGTATGTACAACGATTACTCCGGAACGGCAGCACCGATTTGAATGAAACTTTTTACGTTATGTTGAGAAAGTTGCTGCGGTGGTCCCATATTTTTTTGGACGAAATTGGTGCAGTAAAATGCAAGATGGCGCTAAGACTATGGCTGCCAAAAAAATTAATTTTGTCCGATTTTTTCCAAAATTAATATCACGGAATTTTCTAGGTCATACACAACGAATCTGAAATTATTTTTACAAAATTCCATCCAATATGGCGGACAAAAAATTTAATTTTGTCCGATTTTCTCCAAAATTGGTGTAAGGGAGTTTTCGGGGTCGTACATAATGAACCTAAAATTATTTTTAAAAATTCAATATGACGGATTCAATATGGCGGACAAAAAATCAATTTTGTCCGATTTTCTCCAAAATTAGTACGGAGGGGTTTTCAGAGTCGCGTATAACGAATCTAAAATTATTTTTAAAAAAATCAACATGGCGGACGAAAAAATAAATTTTTTCCAATTTTCTCCAAAACTGTTGTGGGGGAATTTTCGGGGTCGCACATTATGAATCTGAAATTATTTTTAAAAAATTCAATATGTCGTATCCAATATAGCGGATAAAAATTTATTTTGTATGATTTTTTTAAAAATTGATATGGGGGAGTTTTCAGGATCGCACATTGACTGACTGACTGACTCCGTAGCACTACCACCCAGGGTGGGTCTTGGCTGCCTCGACTATCAGCCTCCACCTAGAACGGTCTTGTGCCAGCTCCCTCCATTCTCGCTGGTCAACTTCAAGGATAGCTAGATCCTTGTGGATGTTATCTCTCCATCTAAGCCTAGGTCTTCCCAGTGGTCTTTTTTCCTTGTGGTGCTTCCTCCCATACCCGTTTTATTAGTCGATCGTTTTGACTTCTTTGTATATGAGCTGCCCATCGTAGTCTTCTGGACTTTATTTCTTGAATGATGTCAGGGCTTTGATATATTTGCGCAAGCTCTATGTTGCTTCTCATTCTGTGACGGCCTGTTTCAAGGTCTCGGTATGGGCCATATCGCACATTACAAATCTGAAATTATTTAAAAAAAAATAACTATGGCGGATCCAAGATGGCGGACTGAAATTGCTGCGTCTGTCGATTTTATTTAAAATCAGTATTGGGGGATTTTTGTTAGTGTTAATTACGAATTTAAAATATTTTTTGAAAAACTCAATCTGACGGATTCAATATGGCGTCCTAAAAATTTTACATTTTTTAATTTTCTCCGAAACTGATATAGGGGGTTCTTGAGGGTGTAAATTATGAATTTAAAATTATTTTCTCAGGATTCAATATGGCGTCCTAAAAATTTTACATTTTTTAATTTTCTCCGAAACTGATATAGGGGGTTCTTGAGGGTGTAAATTATGAATTTAAAATTATTTTCTCAGGATTCAATATGGCGTATCCAATATAGCGGACAAAAAATTTTACATTTTTCGATTTTGTTTAAAAGTGGGACTGAATCGTTTTTGAGGTTGTAAATAGCGAATATGTCGGCATAAAAATTTTAAATTTGGTACGAGGGGGCTTTGAAGTGTTTAGATTGGCGGATTGTGGGTTAAAAATTTTACTTTATTCGCATTTTTCAGATTCGTATATTACGAATATGAAGCTAATTTTTTATAACTATTAGGTTGATAAGATTCAATATAAGAGACTAAAAATTTTACATATTCCGACTTTGTCTAATATTGATATTGCATGGTTCTTGGGGCGTATACAAACTCAATATACAGTATAAAATATGTCGGGCTAAGAAATTTATGTCTCAAATTCTTTAAATATCGATACTGGAAGGTTTTGGGGTCCAATCTAAAATTAATTTGATATTTAAGATAGTGGATTTACTATGACAGACTAAATATTTGTTTTACACAATTTCACTGGTATTTGGACAATCAAAGAATTTTTAGGGGTTCTTTTTAGGGTGATTTAGAAGTTTGGATACAATGGGTACTTTTTTGTCACCTTGGAGTCATCGCGAGATACACTAATCTCTATTAGGACTTAGTTCAAATAATTTATGGATGGAATAATGAATTAAAAACTAAAAATAGAAAAATAAAATTTTTGTAAAACAAATTGAACCGACTTCTAAAAGTGCGCTAAAAAGTAAAAAATAACTATAAATTTTTATATGAAATTGAAATTTTTTAAGTCAGCGCCAAATTATTTCTAAATAAAATAAATAACTACTAATTAATAGATGCAAATTATGGTAAGAAAGTAATTACTAATAAAGTATTTTTAATCTGTTTACGCCAATCACATTTTGTCAGGTATTACTTTGGCGCCGACTTCAAAAATTTCAATTTTATATAAAAATTTATAGTTATTTTTTACTTTTTAGCGCACTTTTAGAAGTCGGTTCAATTTTTTTTATTAAAATTTTATTATTTTTAATTGTTTGACTTACGGAGTCTCTATAACTTTTTGGTTTTAAATGAAGTTTAAAAATTTTAGAGTATAAAATTTAAACAATTACGTTAAATAAAACACCACACTATAGACAGATCTAAATTAATCTTTAAATAAACTTATCTTGGAGTAAAAGCCAATGCTAAAACAGATAAAAATTTATAAACTATACGATTTATCGAAACTGAACTACGAACTGATTTTTAGATTGGCTCACCTTTATAACGTAAAACCTATAAAACGATAAGGGAATGATTTAAATTCGGTATCCTAAAATACTTGTCATTACCAAATTGTATATTAATATTATATTGTTTCAGTTACTTTCTTCATTACCGAAAAAAATAAAACTAGTATTTTAACTTTTAAACTATTAATGCGGCTTGATGAGATGACTTTCTCATTTCGTCTCGACTCACACCAATTTCGTGTAGAGATCAGTAACCTAATCAATCTTAAGTTGTTCCTTGTTTGCAGCTTAAACAAATAATTCATATGTTCATTCTGGACACTGAAGATTTCTATAAAAGCTGATGTGGTTGTGTTTTTATTTTTTAGTATATAGTGATCTAAATATTTGCGCGCCTATTCCTAGTTTTACTTTGCACAATGGCATAAAAGACCAAAAAAAAAACAAATATATAGAATAAGCTGGATATTTTCTAATGTAACAAATTAATTTCGTACTTATTGTCGACTAACAGTTAACCGTTGCAACTTCACCCGCTCATTTGAAAGGATTGAATGAATAAATGAATGAAAAATGGGTGGTGATACTAGATCATCGATGCCTAGGCCTCCATTGGGCCCTTTACATCCTACCATAGCTGCAAGTTATTCGAGGCCGATCCGGTAATAAAATTGTTTCTCCGAAAGCTCTCTATCTCAGTTTCATCCTCCTCCAAACACCATCAACACGTCGAATCGTCTTCGATCCCTATTTATAAAGATGGCCCCCTCAGGTGACAATATCCTATCAACAAACCCACCATAATTCGCAGTTCTTTCCTTCCTAAGGAGAGAAGTTCCTTAGTACGCCCTGCATTAGGTCGAGTTATATGTTCCTTAGCACACCTCATTCCAGGAGCTCCCTTCCACGATTCAGTAAATTTGCTTTCTAGCAACGATTTTCATTCCCTTTTGCCAATAGCAATTGAGACAGGTAGAATTGGTTAGGGTCCATATATTTCAGTTGCCAAATCCAAGTTTGCCCGACGCTGCTTCCTAATTCCCGCATATGCCCGAGTGACCCAGGACCTACACGAGTCTGACTGTGCAGCGGTTCCATGTTATACCATTCAGTATGTCCTTGCTCTCAGACACCAGTCGCGAAGTTACGACACTGGACTTCAGTGCCAATATCTCAGCCTTACTGTCTGAGCATATATTTATTACTCTATTCCTGTCTATGTCTCTCTCACAGAGATGGGCACACTGCAGAATAGGATAAATTCCCGTTGTGAAAATTGTCGCACGTTCTCCGAGAAGGTAATACTCTCTGATTCCTGTGCTGCTGCTGAACACTCTGGGCCCAGCTCTTTCATCTTGTCGAGATCCATCAGTATACTATCAGGATCCATTTTTCGGAAGATTTTGCTCTCCCGCCCAATCTTCTTTACTTGGCAGAAATATCTCCAGGGAGAGGTTGGGTTTTAAAAGCGGCATCATGTGATCTTTCTACACGAGAAGTAATAAACACCTCTCCACCGTGCTTTCCCAGACACTTGAGTAGCCGTCCGTTCCAATTCCAAAATGCCCTAGGCAACTGAGACGATAAATAGTCTCCAGGGCCTCGTTCTCTATGTATAAGTGAAGAGGAGGCAGATTCACAAGGACTTCAAGAGCATTAGTGGGAGCAGTCCTCATTGCACTCAATATTCCCATACAAGCCATTTTTTGAACTTTGTCAAGTTGAACACTGTGTTTGCGCTTTGTTATACTTCGCCACCATACAATAGCGGCATACGTTATCATGGGGCGGATCACAATAGTGTATGTCCAAAATAGCCCTTTAGATGTCAGCCCCCGTATGCACCCAAAGGCTCGTTTACATGCTCAGAAAGCACATATGGCTTTCTTGGTTCGAGTCTCAATATGATCATTTCAGCTCAGTCGTGAGTCAAGAATTATTCCCAGTATTTAAGTGTCCCTTTATATTTAAGAGTCCTTCCCACCAATGTAATTGTGGAAAGTGTCCCTATTTTCCTCTTTTTTGTAAAGAGTAGCACTTCGGCATTTTCTGGGTTTATTCTGAGCCCTTCCCTGTGGCAACATCGTTCCGCGATCTGGAGAGCTCGCATCATTGGCCTCTTCAGGTCCCGGATATCGCGATCAGGGCACAAAATATCCATTTCATCGACATTGGCCTGTGTATACAAACCTGCATCATTCAGTTCAGTCAGCAGGATATCCACCACAAGCCTCTATAGCCCTACTTGACAGCGCTTCAATAGTTACATTGTTAAGCTCAATATATATTATTATCTGAGTTAACATTGCGCTGAATCATGGGACTACTCTTGCCAGTTTTTAATACTTATTTAGACATTTAAAAATATAATTTTAGATAACATTTTGCTCATGCATAGTGATATAAAATGCAAAAATAGCACGAACATGACCTGGAAATGTATGATTACATTAAATTTAATGAAATACATTAATTTAGATTAATGTAAAAATTATTTAATTTAATGCATTACATTAAATGCATTTAATAACCGTGTATGAAAAATGCTTCCTGCACATTTACCTTAAATTTAATGCATTTCCTTCTTACAGTGTACAATTACATTTCACTAATCTCTAACAGATAACTATTTAAATGTATAGGATAGTTTTCTTTCTGGTTATAGAAGATTTTGAATATAGTGTTTTGTATTTTTGAAAAGATAATTTCTTTAACTAGTTTAACCTTCTAAATGTAACAATATTACATTTATAAAAGTTTTTCCTACCAATCTACAATTGGCCTCAATTCATTTAAAGTTATTAACAATTTTTAGTAAATATTTTCAAGTTAATATTTAGAACGATTAAAAAGTCGTAAGAATTTTCAACCTGAAATCTACGACGACACAACTTTTTAATTAAATGATTGACAAATGCAACTTCTTTGATCTTATTGGGCTTTATTTTCCAAAAAAGATTTCGTACGATTTATCAAAAGTTTAGAATTATATGTGCAAATATTTTCAAGTAGCAACTTGTTTACGATGCCGATTTATTGTACAGTTTCAACATGCATTCAAGACATGAGAGATTACGTTAAGGACTATAAGTTTATTTTACAAATCCATTTGTCAAATATGCTACTATATTACAGTGATTAGATTGCACAAGAAATCTTTCGTATTAAAAACTTTATACTGTTACAGGATTTTTTGATTTTATTGGACTTATTCTTTTGACAATCTATTTAAATTTCCTGTAATTGATGTGGGAATGCTATGAGCGGGTGTCATAAATATATAACCTTGAGGAAGTAATAAGAATTGAAAAAGAACATTTTCTTACAACGTTCATTTTGTGTAATAAAACAAATCACATGTTCTCTTGTACAAATTTTATTTTCATCTTATAACTAAAATGATCTCAATAATGTCTTATTCCTCTTGACTTTCTTTGCTAGGATGAGCAGCAATCCATTTCAAAGCCCTTGCGATAGCGGCAGGTACTGGTGGAGGGGTATTTTCATCAACTGGGGCTACTGGAAGATGGTCTCCTTGGGGTTGGAACCTACAATAGGGAATATTTCATTTAATGGCTGTGTACAGTCGAGTTATTTTTAATTTAATATCATGTAAATATAAGAAAATGGGAATTTGAGATTCAATATCATATATTTTTGTATCTATAAAATATAATTCATTGCAATTATTTTATTTCTAACGTGGAAAGACAAAAAAAGATCATTAAAATATCGTTTATTTTAAAAGAAATTGTTTTAAGATGGTTTAAAAACTTATCAGCTAATAAGGATGTTGGTAAAAATTATACTGGAACATTTTTAAATTCAAAATAAAAATTGATTTTATCAATACACTACAAAACAAATATTTATTTACCCATTTTCATTGGCAACATATGAGAGTTGAATGGGGGTACCATCAGCAGCGGTGTAAGAGAAAGAACCTTGTACTTCTGCAGCTTCATCTTCGGTACCAGCATTTTTTAGGACACCCTGTTCTTGAACACTGATTCCGTTTTCAGCTTCAAATGAGCTAGAGAATGAACCATCTGGGTCACTATCTTGGCTTTGGCTAAGAATTGCTACGGGCTCTTCATCGGCAAATGCTACGGCTACAAAAGCCAAAGCAAGAATCTGTAAAATAAATTATTAGCGATGAATAATGTGTATCTGTCCTTGGTAATATTTTTGCAAAAATAAAAATTTATTTCCATGGCTTCTGATCATGTTAATTTTCAGTAAGTTAATAAAATGAATTTTTTATTTATTATTACTTATTAGACTTATATTTTTATGAATGATTTGACTTTAATTTTACAACTTATATGACAATAAACATTTTGGACAGATTAAGATGAAATACGGAAAATTGTATTTAAATTAAAATCAATAGTCTACGATTTAACTTGGATTATTTTGTTACAAAGCGTGAGACACTCACATTATAATATATTTCTTATCTAAAATTCTAAATTTTGTGACTAATGGACGTAATTCAGTTTTCTGTTATGACGAAATTAACAAAATGGCGGCTGTTTTCTGAAAAAACAACAACAAACGCTATTGTTTCAAAAACTATTTTTCTTTTATGAATTTTTGTTCGAGGGTTTCCTGCTATACTCTTTTTTAATTAAAACTGTTTTTATGGGTACTAAAATACTGGGGGAGTCACAATAATCTTTTTTTTCTATGACCGATTCTACTTCAACGAAATTAAAAAAAAATGCTTTCTTCATGAAATATATCATTATGGAGACCAGAAGAATATTGCCGTTTTGCGAAAAAATCATTCTCAACGAAGTTATCGAGATTTCAAAGTTGATATTAGTGCTTTTGCATATGCACATAAACTTCAGGAAAAAAAAAATGTAAAAAGTTTTTTTAAATCAGGAAAATGGCTATCGTTTCTTCAAAAATAGCAAGAAATTGTTTCACGGTTGCCCGCTATATGCTCCATTATATAATTATAATTTAGGCAATTTCCAAATATAATGAAGCATAGAACGGATAACCGTAAAAAAATTTCTTGATTTTGTTTCGAGGAACGGTCATCATTTTGTTCATTTTTAAAACTTTGTGGCAACCAAAAATTATGATGACCTGAATTAAAATCAGAAGAGAGAATTTGTTGGATAAAAGTATAAAATTTTGAGTGAAACAATAGCTAATCATAACGTTAAAATCTTGACAAAATCGTTGAAAAAGGCAAAATACGTATAATTTTTTTTAGTTTCTATAATGATGTATTTTATGAAGAAAGACTTTTTTTTTGAAAAAATATCATTGCATGATTTGAAATGGAATCGATCGTTGAAAAAAAAGTAAAAAAATATTATGTTCCTCCCTGCATTTTACCATCCATAAAAACAATGGTATTTGAAGAAGCATATAACAAGAGACCCTCGAAAAAAATTGATCCAAACAAAATGCAGTTTTTGAGAAAATCGCGTCGGTGTATTTTTCGAAAAACCGCCGCCATTTTATTAATTGTGAATTTTTTTCTGAAAGATTCTGATTTATATAACCCTAATTAAAAGAGAAAATTGAATTACGTTGATTAGACAGAAAAATATAAAATAAAAAATTACTGTTATTTTTGTTCACTGCAAAAGCTCTAAGATCAACTTTGAAATCTCGATAACCTATTTGAAATAATTTTTTTGCAGAACATTATTTTGGGTTTTCAAATCATATATTTCACGGAAAAAACATGTTATTTTTTTGACAATTTTCCCTGCATGATTTTGAATGGGGTCATCTAAGTTTAGAATTAGAAAAATGAATCAATTTATTTATTTAGGAAAATTACATTTTTCAGTACTATTTTGATTGTTGTTTAGATATACTAATAAATATGTCAAAATTAAAGTTACATACACTATTATCACCATTTAAGATCATTTTAAAAACATTTTTGAGTAAATTTATATATATAATAAAAAATATATATAAATATTTTTAAAATCTTAAGCTAACAGTAAATAAAATATTCAATTGCTTACTTACAATAAACTTCATTTTTAAGATTTGGTTTCTACTGGAAAGTCACAACCAAGTGATGATACTGGTAAAATGTCTCAATTTATATACGATTTATTAATCATATTTTATTGATTCCAGTTTTTACAAAAGGTTAAAAATCATTTTTAAAATTCAAGGCATCCATAGTAATAAGTTTAAATAGTCAAGATATTATCACGTAACCAAAACATGATGTATGTCGCAGTTTTAACTTCAAATTTATTATGTCCTTTGGTTTGTCCCTTTTAGTAGTTTACTCTCATCTCATATTTTTCCTGAATTGATAATAATAGTAAAAATGAACATAAAACACTAACAGAATGTTTTAAAACTACTCTTATCTTGAACGTCTTCAATTTTATTTGTCAAATATTATTAGCAATTAAGAGCTAAAAAATTTTTTATAAAAAAAAATGAACCGACTTGCGAAAGTGCGCTAAAAAGTGAAAAAAACTAGAAATTTTTACATGAAATTGAAATTTTTGAAGTCGGCGCCAAACTAATACCTGACAAAATGTGATTCGCATAAACATATTAAAAATACTTTATTTGTAATTGCTTTCTTACCATAATTTGTATATATTAGTAGTTATTTATTTCATTTATATACGCCCCAAGAACCCCGCAATATCAATTTTAGGTAAAACCGGAAAATGTAAAGTTTTTGGTCCCTCATATTGTATCTTATCAACCTAATAGTTCTAAAAAATTAACTTCATATTCGTAATACACCACCCCTCAACTCCCTAATACCAAATCTGAAAAAATGCGAATAAGCTAAAATTTTCAACCCACCATATTGGATCCGCCATATTAAATTTAAAAAAATAATTTTAACGTCTTAATTTAATCTAAATCTAAACCCTTCAAAGCCCCCTAGTAACAATTTTAGATGAAAATTTAAAATTTCTAAACGGTCATATTGCATCTGATATTTTCTTAAAATAATTTTATATTCGCTATATACATCCTCAAAAACAATTCAGTTTCACATTTGAACAAAATCGAAAAATGTAAAATTTTTAGTCAGCTATATTGCGTTCGCCATATTGAATCCAGAAAAATACTATTAAATTCATAATTTACACCCTCAAAAACCCTCTATATCAGTTTTGGAGAAAGTCGAAAAATGTAAAATTTTTGAACACCATATTGAATCCGCCAAATTGAGTTATTTTAATTTCATAATTAACACTAACAAAAATCCCACGATACTGACTTTAGACAAAATCGAGAGATGTAGAATCGTTAATCCTCCACCTTAGATCCGTCATATTTAATTTTTTTAAAAATAATATCAAATTCGTAATGTGCAGTGATATCAATTTTGAAAAAAAAAATCTAACAAAACTAATTTTTTATCCACCATATTGGATACGCCATATTGAATTTTTGTATGACCTCGAAAACTCTCCCTTTTTCTGTCCACCACATTGGATACGCCATATTGAATTTTTTAGAAATAATTTCAGATTCGTTATGTGAGGCCCCGAAAAATCACTCATACCAATTTTGGAGAAAATCGGACAAAATTGATTTTTTCGTCCACCATATTGAATCCGCAATGTTGAATTTGTTAAAAATTATTTTAGATTCATCATGTGCGACCCCGAAAACCCCACAGGACCAATTTTGGAAAAAATCGGACAAAATCGATTTTTTTGTTCGCCATATTGGATCCGCCATATTGAATTTTTTTTGAAATGTTGTGAATTCGTTATGTGCAATCTCGAAAACTCTCCCATATCAATTTTGGAGAAAATCGAAAAAAAAAAAAATTGTTAGGCCGCCATATTGGATCCGCCATTTTGAATTATTTAAAAATAATTTCAGATTGGTTGGGTACAACCTCGAAAATTCCTCCATACCAATTTTGTAGAAAATCGGACAAAATTAATTTTTTTGGCCGCCATATTGTAAGCGCCATCTTGGAATTTACTGCACCAATTTCATCTAAAAAAATATGGGAACACTGCAGCAACTTCTTGAATATAACGCAAAAAATTTCATTCAAATCGGTGCAGCCATCCCGGAATAATCGGTGTACATACATAAAGAAAATACATAGTCGACGAATTGAGAAACTCCTTTTAGAAGTCGGTTAAAAATCCGTTTTCTTCATTTTATACGAAAACTTGTTTCTTTATAAAAACGCCCACTACGAGGATCTTTGTTCTTTTTCTTTCTCAACCCTTAGGTCTCTTGCAATATTTTCCACCTCTCCCGCTCCTGTGCTACCCGCTACTCATCTGATTTAGTCCGCCCATGGCTTTTACAGTCATCCCATAGTCCTTTTTCTCTGCCTAGGTCTCCATTCTGTTATTCTATGTAGTCATTTGTCTGTGGATAGTCTACCACCATACCCTGCCCATCTCCCCTTCTTCCTCTTTGCTTCTTTTAGTATATCTATAATTTTTATGTTCTTCCTGAGTTCTTCATTTCGTATCCTATCCCATAACGAAATACCAAATATGGTTCATTCTAGAGTCTTTTATGATGCTTTAAACTTTTCATTAAATAGTTTTTTGAGGCTTATTCTTTCTAATCCGTAGATACAGACAACCTGGCAGAATGCAGGTATTACAAAATCTCGTTTGTAGTTTATGGCGATTGAGATATTTTTGAGCATGTGCCCCAGTTTTCCAAGTGCTCCCTATGACAATCAAATTCGCCTGGTGATTTCTACGTATTGACTTTCTTTTTCCAGAAATTGCGAAGCATATGTAAAAAATGTTCAACTTTGAATATAGTGAAAATTATTTTATTTCGTTCTTCATGTACCCAAATCCAAATAAGACCTTCGAACATACCCCTGTAGAATTAACATAACGTCAGAACTAGGGCCCGGTTGTTTGAACGCGGAATAACTTAATAATATTTTTATTTATATTTGAGAAAGTATTGGTAAACAGTAGATATTTAATTTCTTGATACACTTATACCGATTTTATGCTATCGTTTTCTAATTGCATTATTTAAACAAGTATCGTATGATAATCAGTACGTCAATTCTGAATACATAAAATATGAATATGTGGTTGCCTAAATTATTATTATTGTTATTTTTCAATATGTAAACAATATCAAACAATATTTAAATGTATAGGTTAGTTTTCTTTCTGGTTATAGATGATTTTCAAAATCGTGTTTTGTACTTTTGAAAATCTAATTTCTTTAACTAGTTTAACCTTCTAAATGTAACAATATTACATTTATAAAAGCTTTTCTTACCAATCTACAATTGGTTTCAATCCATTTAAAGTTATTAACAATTTTTAGTAAATATTTTCAAGTTAATATTTAGAACGATTAAAAAGTCGTGAAAATTTTCAACCTGAAATCTACGACGACACAACTTTTTAATTAAATGATTGACAAATGCAACTTCTTTGATCTTATTGGGCTTATTTTTTACTGTTGCTTGTTATATGCTTCATTATATAATTATAATTTTTGTAATTTTTTTATATAATTTATTTTCCAAAAAAGATTTCGTACGATTTATCAAAAATGTAGAATTATATCAGAAAATATTTTCAAGTAGCAACTTGTTTACGATGCCGATTTGTTGTATAGTTTCAACATGCATTCAAGACATGGGAGATTACGCTAAGGACTACAAGGTTATTCTTTAAATCGATTTGTCGAATATGCTACTATATTATAGTGATTATATTGTAAAAGAAATCCTTCGTATTAAAAACTTTATACTGTTACAGGATTTTTTGATTTTATTGGACTTATTCTTTTGACAATCTATTTAAATTTCCTGTAATTGATGTGGGAATGCTATAAGCGGGTGTCATAAATATATAACCTTGAGGAAGTAATAAGAATTGAAAATGAACATTTTCTTACAATGTTCATTTTGTGCAATAAAATAAATCACATGTACTCTTGTACAAATTTTATTTTCATCTTATAACTAAATTGATCTCAGTAATATCTTATTCCTCTTGACTTTCTTTGCTAGGATGGGCAGCAATCCATTTCAAAGCCCTTGCGATAGCGGCAGGTACTGGTGGAGGGGTATTTTCATCAACTGGGGCTACTGGGAGATGATCTCCTTGAGGTTGGAATCTACAACAGAGAATACTTCATTTAATGACTGTGTACAGTCGAGTTATTTATAATTTAATATCATGTAAATATAAGAAAATGGGAATTTGAGAATCAATATCATATATTTTTGTATCTATAAAATATAATTCATTGCAATTATTTTATTTCTAACATGGAAAGACAAAAAAAAATCATTAAAATATCGTTTATTTTAAAAGAAATTGTTTTAAGATGATTTAAAAACTTATCAGTTAATAAGCATGTTGGTAAACATTATACTGGAACATTTTTAAATTCAAAATAAAAATTGATTTTATCAGTACACTACAAAACAAATAATTTATTTACCCATTTTCATTGGCAATGTATGAGAGTTGAATGGGGGTACCATCATCAGCGGTGTAAGAGAAAGAACCTTGTACTTCTGCAGCTTCATCTTCGGTACCAGCATTTTTTAGGACACCCTGTTCTTGAACACTGATTCCGTTTTCAGCTTCAAATGAGCTAGAGAATGAACCATCTGGGTCACTATCTTGGCTTTGGCTAAGAATTGCTACTGGCTCTTCATCGGCAAAGGCTACAGCTACAAAAGCCAAAGCAAGAATCTGTAAAATAAATTATTAGCGATGAATAATGTGTATCTGTCCTTGGTAATATTTTTGTAAAAATAAAAATTTATTTCCATGGCTTCTGATCATGTTAATTTTTAGTAAGTTAATAAAATGAAATTATTATTTATTATTACTTATTAGACTGATATTTTTAAAAGTGATTTGACTTTCATTTTACAACTTATACGTCAATAAACAATGTAACTGTTTATTGGGAAGATTAAAATGAAATAAGGAAAAATGTATTTAAATTAAAATCAATAGTCTACGATTTAACTTGGATTATTTTATCACAATGCGTGGAACACTCACATTATAAAATATTTTTTATTTAAAATTGTAAATCTTATGACTAATGAACGTAATTCGGTTTTCTGTTATGATGAAATTAACAAAATGGGGGTTGTTTTCCGAAAAAAACAAACAAACGCTATTGTCTCAAAAACTACTTTTCTTTTATGGATTTTTGTTCGAGGGTTCCCTGCTATACTCTTTTTTAATTAAAACTGTTTTTATGGATACTAAAATACTGGGGCAGACATAGTAATCTTTTTTTTTCTATGACCGATTCTACTTCAACAAATGCCTAGAAATTTAAAAAAAAATACTTTCTTCATGAAATATATCATTATGGAGACCAGAAAAATATTGCCGTTTTGCGAAAAAATCATTCTCAACGAAGTTATCGAGATTTCAAAGTTGATATTAGTGCTTTTGCATATGCACATAAACTTCAGGGAAAAAATTTGAAAGTCGAAAATTTTTTAAAATCAACAAAATGGCTATCGTTTCTTCCAAAAAAAAGCAAGAAATTGTTTCACGGTTGCCCGTTATATGCTTCATTATATAACTATAATTTAGGTAATTTTTATATATAGTTGGTTTTACATAGTTTTTTGATAAATAAGTTATATAAAAATTTTAAAATATAATGAAGCATAGAACAGGCAACCGTAAAAAAATTTCTTGATTTTGTTCATTTTTAAAACTTTGGGGCTTCCAAAAATTATGATGACCTGAATTAAAATCAGAAGAGAGAATTTGTTAGATAAAAGTATAAAATTTTGAATAAAACAATGGGTAATCATAACGTTAAAATCTTGACAAAATCGTTGAAAAAGGCAAAATACGTATAATTTAATATTAATGATTTGAAATGGAATCGGTCGTTGAAAAAAAGTAAAAAAATATTATGTTCCTCCCTGCATTTTACCGTCCATAAAAACAATGGTATTTGAAGAAGCATATAACAAGAGACCCTCGAAAAAAATTCATCGAAACAAAATGCAGTTTTTGAGAAAATCGAGTCGGTTTATTTTTCGAAAAACCGTCGCCATTTTATTAATTGTGAATTTTTTTCTGAAAGATTCTGATTTATATAACCCTAATTAAAAGAGAAAATTTAATTACGTCGATTAGACAGAAAAATATAAAATAAAAAATTACTGTTATTTTTGTTCACTGCAAAAGCTCTAAGATCAACTTTGAAATCTCGATAACCTCCTTGAAATAATTTTTTTGCAGAACATTATTTTGGGTCAAATCATATATTTCACGGAAAAAACATTTTATTTTTTTGACAATTTTCCCTGCATGATTTTGAATGGGGTCATCTAAGTTTATAATTAGAAAAAGTGAATCAATTTATTTATTTTGGAAAATTATATTTTTCAGTACTCTTTTAATTGTTGTTTAGATATACTAATAAATACGTCAAAATTAAAGTTACATACACTGTTATCACCATTTAATAATGGCAAAAATACTAACTATAAAACTATTAATTCATCGCAAAAATACAGACCATTTTAAAAACATTTTTGAGTAAATTTATATATATATATAATAAAAAATATATATAAACATTTTTAAAATCTTAAGCTAACAGTAAATAAAATATTCAATTGCTTACTTACAACAAACTTCATTTTTAAGATTTGGTTTCTACTGGAAAGTCACAACCAAGTGATGATACTGGTAAAATGTCTCAATTTATATACGATTTATTAATCATATTTTATTGATTCCAGTTTTTACAAAAGGTTAAAAATCATTTTTAAAATTCAAGGCATCCATAGTAATAAGTTTAAATAGTCAAGATATTATCACGTATCCAAAACATGATGGATGTCGCAGTTTTAACTTCAAATTTATTATGCCCATTGGTTTGTCCCTTTTAGTAGTTTACTCTCATCTCATATTTTTCCTGAACTGATAATATAATAGTAAAAATAAACATAAAACACAAACAGAATTTTTCAGAACTACTCTTATCTTGAACGTCTTCAATTTTATTTGTCAAATATTATTAGCAATTAAGAGCTAAAAAATTTTTTATAAAAAAAAATGAACCGACTTCCAAAAGTGCGCTAAAAACTGAAAAACAACTAGAAATTTTTATATGAAATTGAAATTTTTGAAGTCGGCGCCAAACTAATACCTGACAAAATGTGATTCGCATAAACAGATTACAAATATTTTTTTTGTAATTGCTTTCTTACCATAATTCGTATATATTAGTAGTTATTTATTTCATTTACAAATAATTTGGCGCCGACTTCAAAAATTTCAATTTCATATAAAAATTTCTGGCTATTTTTTACTTTTTAGCGCACTTTTAAAAGTTGGTTCAATTTTTTGATAAAAATTTTATTTTTCGATTTTTAGTTTTGAATTCATTATGATATTTTTAAATTATTTGAACTAAGTGCTAATCGAGATTAGTGTACCTCGTAATGACTCCAAAGTGGCAAAAAAGTACCCAATTTATCTATAACTATAAATCACCCTAAAATGAACCACTAAAAATTCTTTGATTTTTAGAGTTTTCCAAATACCAATGAAACTATGTCGAACAAATATTTAGTCTGTTATAGTAAATCCACTATCTGAAATTGCAAATTAATTTTAGATTGGTAATTATGCCCCAAAACCTTCCAGTATCGATATTTAAAGCATTTGAGACTAAATTTCTTAGCCCGATATATTTTATATTGCATATTGAGTTTGTATGCGCCCCAAGAACCCCGCAATATCAATTTTAGGTAAAACCGGAAAATGTAAAATTTTTAGTCCCTCATATTGTATCTTATCAACCTAATAGTTCTAAAAAATTAACTTCATATTCGTAATACACCACCCCTCAACTCCCTAATACCAAATCTGAAAAAATGCGAATAAGGTAAAATTTTCAACCCACCATATTGGATCCGCCATATTGAATTTAAAAAAATAATTTTAACGTCTTAATCTAATCTAAATCTAAACCCTTCAAAGCCCCCTAGTATCAATTTTAAATGAAAATTTAAAATTTCTAAACAGTCATATTGCATCTGACATTTTCTTAAAATAATTTTATATTCGCTATATACATCCTCAAAAACAATTCAGTTCCACATTTGAACAAAATCGAAAAATGTAAAATTTTTAGTCAGCTATATTGCGTTCGCCATATTGAATCCAGAAAAAATACTATTAAATTCATAATTTACACCCTCAAGAACCCTCTATATCAGTTTTGGAGAAAGTCGAAAATTGTAAAATTTTTGAACACCATAATGAATCCGCCAAATTGAGTTATTTTAATTTCATAATTAACACTAACAAAAATCCCACGATACTAACTTTAGACAAAATCGAGAGATGTAGAATCGTTAATCCTCCACCTTAGATCCGTCATATTTAATTTTTTAAAAAATAATATCAAATTCGTAATGTGCTATCATATCAATTTTGAAAAAAAAATCTAACAAAACTAATTTTTTATCCACCATATTGGATACGTCATACTGAATTTTTGTGTAAAAATAGGACAAAATTGATTTTTCTATCCACTACATTGGATCCGCTATATTAAATTTTTTAGAAATAATTTCAGATTCGTTATGTGAGGCCCCGAAAAATCACCCATACCAATTTTGGAGAAAATCGGAAAAAATTGATTTTTTTTGTCCGCCATATTGAATCCGCAATGTTGAAATTTTTTTAAAATTATTTAGATTCATCATGTGCGACTCCGAAAACTTCCCAGTACCAATTTTGGAGAAAATCGGACAAAATCGATTTTTTTGTTCGCCATATTAGATCCGCCATATTGAATTTTTTAAAAATGTTGTGAATTCGTTATGTGCAATCTCGAAAACTCTCCCATATCAATTTTGTAGAAAATCGAAAAAAAAAATTTTGTCCGCCATATTGGATCCGCCATTTTGAATTTTTAAAAAATAATTTCAGATTGGTTGGGTACAACCTCGAAAATTCCTCCATAACAATTTTGGAGAAAATCGGACAATATGAATTTTTTTGGCCGCCATATTGTAAGCGCCATCTTGGAATTTACTGCACCAATTTCATCTAAAAAAATATGGGACCACCGCAGCAACTTCTTGAATATAACGCAAAAAATTTCATTCAAATCGGTACAGCCATCCCGGAATAATCGGTGTACATACATAAAGAAAATACATAGTCGACGAATTGAGAAACTCCTTCTTTTAGAAGTCGGTTAAAAATCCGTTTTCTTCATTTTATACGAAAACTTGTTTCTTTATAAAAACGCCCACTACGAGGATCTTTGTTCTTTTTCTTTCTAAACCCTTAGGTCTCCTGCAATATTTTCCACCTCTCCCGCTCCTGTGCTACCCGCTACTCATCTGATTTAGTCCGCCCATGGCTTTTACAGTCATCCCATAGTCCTTTTTCTCTGCCTAGGTCTCCATTCTGTAATTCTATGTAGTCATTTGTCTGTGGATAGTCTACCACCATACCCTGCGCATCTCTCCTTCATCCTCTTTGCTTCTTTTAGTATATCTATAATTTTTATGTTCTTCCTGAGTTCTTCATTTCGTATCCTATCCCATAACGAAATACCAAATATGGTTCATTCCAGAGTCTTTTATGATGCTCTAAACTTTTCATCAAATAGTTTTTTGAGGCTTATTCTTTCTAATCCGTAGATACAGACAGCCTGGCAGAATGCAGGTATTACAAAATCTCGTTTGTAGTTTATGGCGATTGAGATATTTTTGAGCATGTGCCCCAGTTTTCCAAGCGCTCCCTATGACAATCAAATTCGCCTGGTGATTTTTACGTATTGACTTTCTTTTTCCAGAAATTGCGCAGCATATGTGAAAAATGTTCATGTTTGAATATAGTGAAAATTATTTTATTTCATTCTTCATGTACCCAAATCCAAGTAAGACCTTCGAACATACCCCTGTAGAATTAGCATAACGTCAGAACTAGGGCCCGGTTGTTTGAACGCGGAATAACTTAATAATATTTTTATTTATATTTGAAAAAGTGTTGGTAAACAGTAGATATTTAATTTCTTGATACACTTATACCGATTTTATGCTATCGTTTTCTATTGCATTATCGTATGATAATCAGTACGTCAATTCTGAATACATAAAGTATGAATATATGGTTGCCTAAATTATTATTATTGTTATTTTTCAATATGTAAACAATATCTAACAATATTTATGTATAGCATAGTTTTCTTTCTGGTTATAAAGGGTGTTTTTTATAGAGGTATAAAACTTTAAGTTGGCAACACTTTTTTAACTGGCGGCCATTTTGTCAGCTGTCAAGTGATTTATGTTTAGTTTGGTTTGACATTTCAACATGAATAGACTGACGCCTGAACAACGCTTCCAAATTGTGCAAATTTATTTTAAAAATCATGGTTCTGTTCGAAATACGTATCGCGCACTACGTCCATTTTACGGTCAACATAATCGTCCATCAGAGCAATTAATTCGATTAACTATGGAACATTTTCACACCACGTTTATTCTAAATGATAATACGCATCCACAGAGACGTCGTACAGTGCGTACAGAAAAAGTCATTGCTGCTGTAGAGCATAGCGTAGAGGAAGACCCAAATCAGTCTATCCGCCATCGTGTACAGGAATTGGATATGTATCCATTCACTTTATGGAAGATTTTGTAGAAAGATCTTGGTTTGCGTGCTTACAAAATCCAACTCGTGCAAGAATTGAAGCCACACGATCATCTAGCAAGGCGTAGATTCGGTGAATGTGCCCAAAACAAGATTGCCGTTGATCCCGATTTTCATAAGCGAATTTTGTTTAGCGATGAAGCTCACTTTTGTTTGAATGGATAAGTCAATAAACAAAATTGCCGTAATTGGAATGATGATAGTCCTCAAGTGTATGTTGAGACACCGTTACATCCAGAAAAACTGACTGTTTGGTGTGCTTTATGGGCTGGTGGAATCATTGGTCCGTACTTCTTTAAAAACGATGCTGGTCAGAACGTTACAGTCAATGGTGACCGCTATAGAACCATGATTACTGACTTTTTCGTTCATCAATTGAACAACCATGATGTGAAGGAACTGTGGTTTCAACAAGACAGCGCAACATGTCACACAGCTCGTGCCACAATTGATTTATTGAAGGAAACGTTTGGTAACCGCATAGTTTCACGTTTCGGACCCGTGAATTGGCCTCCAAGATCGTGCGACTTAACGCCGCTAGACTATTTTCCGTGGGGATATGTGAAGTCGCTAGTCTACGCCGATAAGCCCGAAACGATTGATTACTTAGAGGGCAACATTCGCCGCGTTATTGCCGATATACGGCAGCAAATGTTGGAAAAAGTCATCGAAAATTGGACCTCCAGATTAGACTACGTCCGAGCCCGCCGTGGCGGTCATATGCCAGAAGTCATATTTAAATTATAATGCCAGAAGGTTATCTTTCGAATAAAGTAAATTTCATGTCAATTTAAAAAATTCATCTTTGTTTTATTCCATTTAAAAGTTCTATACCTCTATACAAAACACCCTTTAGAAGGTTTTCAAAATCGTGTTTTGTACTTTTGAAAAGCTAATTTCTTTAACTAATGTAACCTTCTAAATGTAACAATATTACATTTATAAAAGCTTATCCTACCAATCTACAATTAGCTTGAATCCATTTAAAGTTATTAACAATTTTTAGTAAATATTTTCAAGTTAATATTTAGAACGATTAAAAAGTAGTGAAAATTTTCAACCTGAAATCTACGACGACACAACTTTTTAATTAAATGATTGACAAATGCAACTTCTTTGATCTTATTGGGCTTATTTTTTTACTGTTGCTTGTTACATGCCTCATTATATAATTATAATTTTTTTATTTTTTTTATATAATTTATTTTCCAAAAAAGATTTCGTACGATTTATCAAAAATGTAGAATTATATCAGAAAATATTTTCAAGTAGCAACTTGTTTACGATGCCGATTTGTTGTATAGTTTCAACATGCATTCAAGACATGGGAGATTACGCTAAGGACTACAAGGTTATTCTTTAAATCGATTTGTCGAATATGCTACTATATTATAGTGATTATATTGTAAAAGAAATCCTTCGTATTAAAAACTTTATACTGTTACAGGATTTTTTGATTTTATTGGACTTATTCTTTTGACAATCTATTTAAATTTCCTGTAATTGATGTGGGAATGCTATAAGCGGGTGTCATAAATATATAACCTTGAGGAAGTAATAAGAATTGAAAATGAACATTTTCTTACAATGTTCATTTTGTGCAATAAAATAAATCACATGTACTCTTGTACAAATTTTATTTTCATCTTATAACTAAATTGATCTCAGTAATATCTTATTCCTCTTGACTTTCTTTGCTAGGATGGGCAGCAATCCATTTCAAAGCCCTTGCGATAGCGGCAGGTACTGGTGGAGGGGTATTTTCATCAACTGGGGCTACTGGAAGATGATCTCCTTGAGGTTGGAATCTACAACAAATGTTTCATTTAATGACTGAGTACAGTCGAGTTATTCATAACTTAACACCATGTAAATATAAGAAAATGGGAATTTGAGAATCAATATCATATATTTTCGTATCTATAAAATATAATTCATTGCAATTATTTCATTTCTAAAGTGGAACAACAAAGAAAAATCATTAAAATATCGTTTATTTTAAAAGAAGTTGTTTTAAGATGGTTTAAAAACTTATCAGCTAATAAGATGTCGGTAAACATTATACTGGAACATTTTTAAATTCAAAATAAAAATTGATTTTATCAGTACACCACAAAACAAATATTTATTTACCCATTTTCATTGGCAACGTATGAGAGTTGGATGGGGGTACCATCATCAGCGGTGTAAGAGAAAGAACCTTGTACTTCTGCAGCTTCATCTTCGGTACCAGCATTTTTTAGGACACCCTGTTCTTGAACACTGATTCCGTTGGCTGCTTCAAAAGAGCTATGGAATGAACCATCTGGGTCACTATCTTGTTCTTGGCTAAGAATTGCTACCGGCTCTTCATCGGCAAATGTTACGGCTACAAAAGCCAAGGCAAGAATCTGTAAAATAAATTATTAGTAATGAATAATGTGTATATGTCCAATATTTTTGCAAAAAAAATTATTTTCATGGCTTCTGATCATGTTAATTTTCAGTAAGTTAATAAAATGAAATTATTATTTATTATTACTTATTAAACTTATATTTTTAAGAGTGATTTGACTTTCATTTTACAACTTATATGACAATAAACAATTTGGGCAGATTAAGATGAAATAAGGAAAAATGTATTTAAATTAAAATCAATAGTCTACGAATTAACTTGGATTATTTTGTTACAAAGCGTGGGACACTCACATTATAATATATTTTTTATTTAAAATTGTAAATTTTATGACTAATGGACGTAATGCAGTTTTCTGTTATGATGAAATTAACAAAATGGCGGTTGTTTTCCGGAAAAAAAACAACAAACTCTATTGTCTCAAAAACTACTTTTCTTTTATGAATTTTTGTTCGAAGGTTCCCTGCTATACTCTTCATTAATTAAAACTGTTTTTATGAATACTAAAATGTTGGGGGAGACACTATTATCTTTTTTTTCCTGTGACCGATTCCACTTCAACAAATACCTTGAAATAAAAAAAAAAAGCTTTCTTCATGAAATATATCATTATAGAGATCAGAAAAGTGTATTGCCGTTTTGCGAAAAAAATAATTCTCAACGAATTTATCGATATTTCAAAGTTGATATTAGTGCTTTTGCATATACCCAAAAACTTCAGGAAAAAAATTCGAAAGTCGAAAATTTTTTAAAATCAACAAAATTGTTATCGTTTCTTCAAAAAAATAGCAAGGAATTGTTTCAGGGTATCCCGGTATATGCTTCATTATATAATTATAATTTTTGTCATTTTTTTATATAGTTGGTTTTATATAGTTCTTTGATAAATAATTTATATAAAAATTTTAAAATATAATGAAACATAAAACAGGCAAGCGTAAAAAAATTTCTTGATTTTTTTTTTCGAGGAACAGCCATCATTTTGTTAATTTTTCAAACTTTGGGGATTTCAAAAATTATGACACACGTGACCTGAATCAAAATCATAAGAGAGAATTAAATTACGTCTATTATTAGTTAGATAAAAATATAAAATTTTGAATAAAACAATGGCTGTATTTTTCTTCACTGCAAAACATTAATCATAACATTAAAATCTTGACAACATCATTGAAATTGGCAAAACATGTTTAGATTTTTTTGGTTCCTATAATGATGTATTTCACGAAGAAAGATTATTTTTTTTTATAAAATATCGTTGCATGATAATAAATGGGATCGGTCGTTGAAAAAAGAAAAAAAAATATTATGTCCCACAAAAACAACTGTATTTGAAGAAGCAAATAACAAGGAATTCTCGAAAAATATTTATCCAAAAAAATGGCGTTTTTGAGAAAATTGCGTGGTGTATTTTTCGAAAAACGAATGCTATTTTATTAATTTTGAATTTTTTTCCGAAAATATAAAATAAAAAATTACTGTAATTTTTGGTAACTACAAAAGTTCTAAGCTCAACTTTAAAATCTCGATAACCTCCTTGAAAATGATTTTTTTGCAAAACGCAAAATCGTGTACATTTTTTTTTTATTTTAAAATCATATATTTCACAGAAAAGGCATTTTATTTTGACCGTTTTCACTGCATGATTTTGAATGGGGGGGTCATCTAAGTTTAGAATTAGAAAAAGTGAATCAATTTATTTATTTTGGAAAATAATATTTTTCAGTACTATTATTTTGATGGCTGTTTAGATATACTAGTAAATATGTGTAAATTAAAGTTACATACATTAATATCACCATTTAATAATGGCAAAAACACTAATTAAAAAACTATTAATTCATCGCGAAAATACAGATCATTTTAAAAACATTTTTGAGTAAATTTATATATATAATAAAAAATATATATATAAACATTTTTAAAATCTTAAACTAACAGTAATTAAAATATTCAATTGCTTACTTACAATAAACTTCATTTTTAAGATTTGGTTTCTACTGGAAAGACACAACCAAGTGATGATACCAGTAAAATGTTTCAATTTATATACGATTTATTAATCATATTTTATTGATTCCAGTTTTTACAAAAGGTTAAAAATCATTTTTAAAATTCAAGGCGTCCATAATAATAAGTTTAAACAGTCAAGATATTATCACGTATCCAAAACATGATGCATGTCGCAGTTTTAACTTCAAATTTATTATGCCCATTGGTTTGTCCCTTTTAGTAGTTTACTCTCATCTCATATTTTTCCTGAACTAATACTATAATAGTAAAAATAAACATAAAATACAAATAAAATTTTTAAAAACTACTCTCAGCTTTAACGTCTTCAATTTTATTTGTTAAATATTTTTTATTAGCAATTAGAAGCGAAAAATTGGTTTTCTTCATTTTGTACGAAAGCTATTGTTCCTTTTTAAAAACGCACCACTACGAGGATCTTTGTTATTTTTCTTTGTCAACCTTTAGGTCTCTCGCAATATTTTTCACGTGTCCCGAACGTGTGCTACCCACTACCCATCTAATTTTGTTCACCCATCGCTTTTACATACATACCATACTTCTCTTTCACAGCCCAGGTCTCCAGTCTGTTATTCTGTGTACTTATTTGTCTGTGGATAGTCTACCAACATGCCCTGCCCATCTCTTCTTCATCCTCTTTGCTTTTTTTATTATGTCTATAATTTTTGTGCTCTTCCTGACTTCTTCATTTCGTATCTTATCCCTTAACGAAATACCAAACATGGTTCATTCCAGAGTCTTTTATAATGCTCTAAACTTTTGAGCAAATGCTCTTTTGAGGCTTATTGTTTCTAATCCGTAAGTACAGACAGTCTGGCAGAGCTCAGGTATTACAAAATATCGTGTTTAATTTGTGACGATTTAGCTGTTTTTGAGCACGTGCCCCAGTTTTTCAAGCACTATCTATGACAATCAAATTCGCCTAGTGGTTTCTACGTGTTGATTTTCTTTTTTCAAAAAGTGCGCAGCTCATGTGAAAAATTTTCATCTTTGAATATAGTGAAAATTATTTTATTTCATTCTGCATGTGCCCAAATCCAAATAGGACTCATTTAATACGGTGAAAGTCCTACAGTAGACAAGGCAGAGTAAAAAATTTCAAATTGGTCTAAGAGTCAAGTACCCCTATTTTTTACTTTAGAAAATATTTTTATTAAAAAATGTTTATACTTAAAGCTATACGCAATTATGAAATTTTGTTCACTTTGGATAAAAAATATGATTTAATAGTTTTTTCTGAATAACCCTCTTTAAAATATAGATCGCAACTATACAGTACGTAAATTATATTTTCTGTTGAGTTCGTTTGACGAAAGTGTAAATATTATTGTTACGAACTTTATAGCGTTGTGCATTTCATAATATTAGTTTGTGTTCGTAGTTTGTAGGGTTTTAGATATATTTTCTAATGTAGCGAACTTTGTAGCGTTTTATATTTCATAGTATTTGTTTGTGTTCGTAGTTCGTAGGGTTTTAGGTATATTTTCTGCGAGTTTATAATTTATTTAAGTAATTTTAACTTTGTTAATTTCCTCAGGAGACGACTATGAAAGAAGGTCTGGAACTTTTTAGAGATTTCGATTTCCTTATTTTTAACTTGGAACGCTTATGATAGAAGGTCTAGAAATCGCAGGATTATTCCTTTTTCTTATTTTGATTACCCCATGTAGTATGGAAATCCTTCTAGAGAATAAGCGAATCTTCCGGTATCGACCAAAAGGGTATATAAAGGGTCTAGATCGACTTTCGTGGTCAGTGTAGTTTGAGAGTTCGTTGATGCAACTTGAAATTGTTTGACAAGTGTCAAAAGTAAAGTTGATAATAAAAAATATTTTGAAATAATAGTGTGTTCAATAATACAGTGTGTGTTCGAAGATCGTCTGTCCGGAACAAATTAGTGTCGGAAGTGGAATCAAATCCAGAAGAGGTTAGTTTAGGTTAGAAAATTAAAAAAAGAAGGAAAAAAAGTAAATTGAAATTGTGTGCCAGTGGAAACTAGAAGTGAGAAAGCAAAAATGGAAGAATAACTTTAAGCTAGTTTAAATCAAATACTGATGATGATTCAAGATATGAAACAAAAATTGAAAGAAGATATGATGAAAAATCAAAATGATATGAAACTAGAATTAAAAACAAACCAAGATGATATGAAACAAAACTAAAGACGAGCCAAGAAGTTGTGACGAAAAATCTAAATGATATGAAAGAAGAATTGATGACACTAAAGACAAGCCAAGATAATATGAAACAAGAATTAAAGACAAGCCATGAAACTATAAAACAAGAACTAAAAACAAGCCTGGAGGACATAATACAGAAACTTAAGACAAGTCAGGCAGATATGAAACAAGGACTGAAAGAAGACATTAAAAAGAATCAAGAAGACATAATGCACATAGAACAAGAAGTACAATATGAGGTGACGGGAATACAGAAACAGATGCAACAATTACATTTGCAAATCCGAAAAGGTAGCCAGTACAGGTATGTTAAAGTTAGATTGTGTTCCTGCAACTAGTGTGATGAAGCCACCTACCTTCGACGGCAAGGTACCCTGGCTTACCTATGTTCGTCAGTTCAAAGCCGCCGCCATTGACAATAACTGGAGTTCACCAGAAAAGACACGTGCTCTTGTTCTTGCACTACGAGGAGAAGCTATGGAGGTCCTACGTAACATTCCTGAAGAAAAACAGAATGATTAAGAGTTCATTGTTACTTTTCTGGAGTTGCGCTATGGGGAAGCCCGCCTCCAAGAAGTTTGTAAAGTCCAACTCCAAGGAAGAAGATAAAAATACAACGAAAGTCTTCAAGAATATGAGGCGGATATAATAAGGTTAATAAATTTGACCTACCCAACATACCCAGAAGAAATAAAGTAAGAGTTAGCAGCGAATAGTTTTATTGAAGATTAACGCGACCCAGAAATACGTCAGACACTAAGAATGGCCAGACTGAAGAGAATTTCTGAGGCTCTTGCTTATTGCCTTCAGTTTGAAATAGCCAAACAAATCCGAAAAGAACCAAAGGGCGTTCACTAAAGCTTCAGTAGTCATGGGAAGGTCCGTACAACGTAGTGACTCGACTAAACGATCTGGTGTACCGAATTCCAAAAAGCACTCATACGAAGATGAAAGTCATGCATCTGGACAGATTGGCCCATTATCAAGATCATGAAGGTTGATCGGGACGATCAAGGCTTGGAAGGAGGGAAATGTTACGGACTTTATAGCGTTGTATATTTCATAGTATTAGTTTGTGTTGGTAGTTTGTAGGGTTTTAGGTATATTTTCTAATGTAACAAACTTTGTAGCATTTTATATTTCATAGTATTAATTTGTGTTTGTAGTTCGTAGGGTTTTAAATATATTTTCTACGAGTTCATAATGTATTTAAGTAATTCTACCTTTGTTAATTTCCTCAGGAGACGACTATGAAAGAAGGTCTGGAACTTTTTAGAGAATTCGATTTCCTTATTTTTAACATGGAACGCCTATGATAGAAGGTCTAGAAATCGCCGGATTATTCCTTTTTCTTATTTTGATTACCCCATGTAGTATGAAAATCCTTCTAGAGAATTAGGGAATCTTCCGGTATCGAACAAAAGAGTATATAAAAGGTCCAAATCGACTTTGGTGGTCAGTGTAGTTTGAGAGTTCATTGATGCAACTTGAAATTGTTTGACAAGTGTCAAAACTAAGGTTGATAAAAAAAATATTTTGAAATAATAGTGTGTTCAATAATACAGTGTGTGTTCGATGAATATGGCCTTTGAAAACAAAAACAGAAAAATAATAACATTTTTGCTGCACACCGTATTTTATTTTTTGAGAAATCAAAAAAATGTATTCCAACTACAATTTTGCAATACACTTTAATTCAAACCTTTATTCAAGTAGTATATTTATTTCTAAAACAACATTTTTTTTAAATTCAGGTTTTAATCGTGATAGGCACAAAAAAAACTGAAAAATAAAAAATACTTTTTGCAGGTAACTTTTAAACACAAACAAAAAAAAAATTAAACAACAAAAATTGAAAAGCTGAAAAAATATGTTTTAGTTTTAGGTTAGAATATTTATGGATGATTTTGATTGCCCATCTTTACTTTTTACTAATTGTAGTTAATAATTTGTAGAAATATAAATCAACCATTGCTGTTAAAAATCGATCGTAAATCACAAATATTTTTGCTTGAGTTTTCTAGATAAAATTAAGTTAAAATCATTAGCAAGTCAATCAACCTTTATTTTGTACGATTTAATTTGAGGTTTATGAATGACATACATAACTGGAAATTTAAATTTATCGTAAACTATATTTCCTGATATTAAACTAAAGTTATTTTTTTGTTTTGCAGTTATTAATGTTGATCATATTTCTAATTTTGCCTTCTCCATATCAGATCACCTCTTTTGGTTACATGTTGAAACATAACCTATTCCTGTAATTGATGAATTTTCTTAATGAAAGAAAATTTATCAGGGATTGGGAAGTACATTTTCTTCATAATTTCATGAATGGTACAATGCTTAATTGTTTCCTTTTCAAAAAAATGTTTATTTATTTTCAAATATAATAAATAGATAATTATTTCAATTTGGTATTTTTTTGAATTTAAAAGTTTTGTTGGTTGTCTATACGTCAAACTGGTTCTCAATAAGTCGAAGTATTATTGTAATAATTTAGTAAGATAAAAATAAGTCTTGATCATATTATTTTACTATGGAGATTCATTTTTGAATACACAAAAGTTATTGTGGGAGAAATTAGGTCTTCGAAACAATTCAAATTAACTCGAAATATTTCGGACTAATAAAGTAGTTTGTTGTTTTAGGATATTCGTTTTGTAGGACAAGACATTTTAGAGTATTATAGATTAAATTGTTTGTCTCTGTCTGACTTATTTGGTTTTTGGCTTGTTGTTTGACATAGAAGTGTTTTCGTATAGATTTTGGAGTAGGTAAAGTTATTTTCTTTGTATGGACATTTTCTAGAATATTTTGGTAACTTCCGTTCGAAGATGTTGTATTGTTTATGTTCAAATCATCTGACATAAGAGTGTGAAGAAATGATCTATGTTATTTTCTTTCCCAAATTTAGGGCAATGAATAGCTGATTAAGGGTAAAAAAGTAAGAACTTGGATTCACTACATAGTTTAATTTTAAAATCATCCTAAATTGACAGCAGAGGACTTTAACTGACAACAGTAACAATAAGTCAAACAAGTGTTAAACCCTAAAAATACAAGCATAAAAAATAAAAAATCATTTTGTCTTATTACTGAACCGGCAAAAATAAAGAATTTTATTTATTTTCGGTATACAACTATTTCTCTGACATAGTTCAAGGCTTTAACACTAAGTTCTTGTCCTTAATATCTCTATATAAGCGTTTATTTGTTATCGTATGCGTTATAAATTATGACAATATCATAACCAAAACAAAACTGATCGACTAAAATATTTAAATTTCATAGCATCTAGATCGGATTTAACTCTTAAATCTTCTTAGTGAATCTAGCTGTAATGGTTTTATTTTACCCTATAGCCAATTTAACGATAAATTAATTTCTTCAGCCATCCAGCAACAACGGCATAAAAATTTCCAGATCTCACGATTTTGTTGAGTTCGAGATATGTACATTTTTTTAGAGGCAGTCCGTTTTCTTCAAAATTTGACTAGGTATTGTTTAAGCCTTTTGTACTAATTTTTCTTTCTTTATTTTATTGTCTTTAGTCTATATCGAAGTCTTTGGTCTATATAGAAGTCTTTGGCCTACGTAGAAGTCTTCTTATGACTTTGCAGATATCTTTTTAATAAAATAACACACATACAGTGTTATGACAATAGTATGCACTTTTAGAATTAGCTGCCTCTGAATAGGACTTTGTTTTATCCTGGATTACCTCCTCTTTGTGGAAGCCATTTACTTCACAGACCATGTTAAACAACTTCAAAAGTTACTCAGCTTAGTGTCTAGTTCTTGCGAAATATATACATTGGGGCGTCTATCTGTTAAGCCTTATTGGTGTTCCCAAATTATGGTCGCTTAGTTATTAAGCAAAGGATCTTTTTCGCTTACTTTAGAAGGCTAGCAGATAAAGAATTCTTCTGTGCATGATTTTGAACACCTTTTAAATAAATTCAAATTATCAAAATTTTTTTACGCAATTATATCTGTTGTCTTTTGCGTAATTAACCAAACAATTTAAAAGAAGTCAAATATTTTACGGTGAACCAGTAACTTGTAATGTGAAATGGAGTCGACTGCGTAGCACTAGAACTTAAATAGGTCAACGGAATTAACCTCATATGAGGTGATTTTGAAATTTATTGTTAGTAAACTTCTGACTACGTAGAAACCTTCAGAATGATAATAGTAATTATGAGTATCTTATGCCTCATTTTCTTTTTTGGGAAAGTTTTTTGTTAAATTTTTAAGACATGAAAAAGCTAAGGTCCATCCGAATCGGATAATTTGCTCGTTGGTTATTGTAAAAAAACTTACTAAAATGGCTGTTTTTTCAATTTTCTATAAACAATAGAAAAATATATTGCATTAACTTTATACTACACCGTATGAAGCCTCTTATAGTACACAACAAATATGCAAAATTTCAAGTTAAAATATTGAATGGTTTTTTTTGCACAGTGAATTTGTTTATATTTTTTTTGATTGTTTATTCTCAGCGATCTAGAGGTTGTACAGCGGTCTGCGGGTACGCAAATGAAAGTTTCAGACTTATACTAATAATAAAAAAAAGAGAACGATATAAATTATTGACCTCAAATTGTTGAAACAGATAAACAAAATTTGGGTTCGCTTTTTCGTCATAAACAAATAGAGTAACTCTTCGATAATTGTTGATATCGAAATGCGGATAAGTGAATGCGATAGCTGAGATTTTGCCGCACATTTTGAAAAAAAAAACTGTGTACGACCACTAGAAGCTGAGATAGAGTTTTTTTTTTCAAAAAATCGCCATGGAGTTGTTTATTAACAATATAAGATTATTTAAGTTGAAACTCATAGGGAGATGATTAAACTATTGTATGCAGTAGTTTTCAACTTAATTATTTCAAAATTATTGATGTGGCAATAGTTTAAAGTTGCACCTACCCCGATAGTCAGAAAGTGAGCAATGGAGGGGGGCGTTCTTTCAGCCTGCGGCGCTTGGAAAAAAACGAGCATCGGACGCTTCAGATTCGAACAATGGATGATATGTTTTTGTAATCAAATTATTATTAATAATAGCAATAAACAAATTGTTGCACTTTACTCCATGGAAATTAGATCATAAAAGAGCTGTTTTGTAAACAAAAATGTAACACTGTTTTTTTTGCTGGAATGTGTTCATTTCGGCATCCTATAAAACATATCTCGATGGTAACTCTGAAAGACCTGTGCAAAAAAAAAATGGCGGACCAAAAATTGTCACGATTTTCGGTTTTTTCAGTTTATCTCAAAAAGTAAAAATTGTTTCAAACAAAAGTTGTAGAGAATTTAAAAACCTATCGATCCATATAATATAAGTTATAGGTGGCGCCACTAGTTATCGAGATATATTTTTTTTCGACAAAATTTACTGTTTTGGTTTTTTAAAAAAAAAATACATTTATTAACAAATTACCTATTTAAAATTTAACATAAATATAGATATTATCATTTTAAAAAAGTATGTCAAACCCAGAATCTGTGAGTTTTTTATTTTCCGAGAAATTCAATGACAAATTTGAAAATTTAATTTTTCGCTTTCCTAATTAAGATACAATACTCCATTTGAATGGAAATTATTTTTATTATTTTATATTTTGAAGATCTATTAAAAATTTTGTTTTTCAATCGTAGGCCAAGAAATTGTGTAAAAAACAATTTTTGCACCAAAGAAATTGCGATAACTTTTCACCGGATGGAGATAAAATGTTTTTAATGCGTGCATTGAATTTAGATGTATCATTTCTGAACTCTAAAAAAAAATTAATTTTGCATAAAAAATCGTTTTTTTTTCAAAAATTCATAATAAATATTTAGCGCTCAAATTTGCAGAAGATGCTTTTAATACCTGTACTTTGCCTGTGAATTTTTTGGATCCAAGATATACACTTCCATACGATCTGTGAACCTTCGAAAATTGGGCCAAATCTAATCGACAATAGCTACAGCAGATCACTGTCGGCAGGCTGCCATAGTTCAGGCGCATTATCCATTGACGCTTCAAGGAAACTTATGCATCACAAGCAATATTTATAATATTGATGTTGTTTTATTAATCTATATGATAGTAACAATTTGTTTAATCATATTAATTATTAATTTGTTTATAAACAAAGTTTTCCAAATCCAATTTTACAGCCAGTCAACAGTATACTATTAATTAGGAAGCAAAATTAGGTGGCGCTTTTCTTCAATTTAGACATTTATAAAACTTAGTAAATTTAGGGACGAATAGTGGAAAAAAAACTAAAGAATCAACCCTAAAATGAGCTAGCGTATAAGTCGACTCCAGTCAGCATTATGTTAGGAATTAGGTAAGTCTGTACTGAGGTATCTTACAGCGCTTCAGCGTTCTTTTTGTATATGTGAGGTCAACCACTTAATAGGTAACTATTTAATTAGCACTCACAACTATTAGAAAATTTAAAAGTAGCACTACCGAAAAACTTAACAATTGCTGGGATTTTTATAAAAGTCTTCCACACACACACACAGTTGAATCATTTATATAAATTTGGTCGAGGGTTTTTTCCACTTTTGGCACTTCTTACCTATGTGAAAGAATATTCTCCAAAATAAAATATACAAAAAATATTTAGAGATTCAAATTGAGCATTTGAAGTCGCAGCTAATAATTTGCACTGGTAAACTTAATCCACAACTGCAAACAATTAGCAGTGCAAAGTTACAACTTCATAAATCTCATTAATTATAATTATAATGTTTAATTTCATTACGCGAATTACCTGTGTATGTCACATATTATTAATTTTTATTATAAATCTCATGTCATGAATTTCAGTTAAAATGTTTAGTTTCACTATGTATGTCAGATTGTTGTGTTTTTAATTAATCGTTGAAAAAAATTTCTGATTATTATTAATTTTTAATGATCAACTTACATTGTAAATTTGACCATATAATCAAAATCCACTAAGGTGGCCTGGATTGCTAGTGCTCGCAGGCAGGTGTTAGCCCATGGGCCATTATTTAGTCCCCAGCTCTACATTAATCTTTTTAAGTGTTCTTATTGAATACATTATTACTATTGTGTTAAACATTGATGAAACTATTATCAAACATTAAAAAATTACTTTTTTTGCTAATAATTTATATTTGTTTAAATATTGTTACAGTCTTATTCAGCTTGGCTCTCTTTGCTGGGATGGGCAGCAATCCATTCCAAAGCTCTTAAAATAGCGGCAGGTACTGGTGGAGGTGTGTTCTCATCAACTGGCGCTACGGGAAGATGGGCTCCTTGAGGTTGGAATCTAGAACAGGAAACGTTGTATTTATTGTCATAATAAGACGAGAATGGATTTGTCAATACAAAAGCTTTTTTTAAAATCAGTATTTTGGCTCTAACGTAATTAATGATATTTATTATATGTCCTGGTATTCATTGCTTAAAATAGTGTATATAGGTATAAATAATAACCCAATTTTTTATTTGCCTTTAATTTGTCACTTTTTTTTAAATTTACTTTATTTAGTTAGTTAATAACTTATAGTCTCATTCAAAATTCTTTAAAAAGAACCATATAAAAAAATTTGAGTATTTGCTAGTAATATTAAAATACGAGGTGTGTCCCAAAAGTATCCAACTTGTATTTATAAAATCGTGCCATTACGTTCAAGCGATCTCTATACAGTACTAGCGTAATTAGTGACCCCTCAGGAACTTGTAAATATGGTATTTTTTATTCGTATAATTTAGTTATTACTATAAATGACGAACATATGCGCCAAGGTATATTAAATTTCTGATAAAAATTCCTATTCGTTGAGATCTTCTATACAAAAAAATTATACCTAGTAGATGTCGCTTCAAGCAGTCATTTCTCAGATAATCGAATTTAAATATTTTTTTTGCGTACTGAGATTCATCGTATCCCCCTTTCACGCTTTATCTAGCAGGCTTAAGACTAGTCCAAGAGATCTGGGACGTGTCTGAGAGTCAACAAATCAATAAAAATATACCTAGCAACAAGCGAACAATGAGGATTGGGTATTCAAAGGAAGATTTCCAAATTGATGCAAACCTAACCAACAAACATTTACCGCTGTTGAAAGCTCTTGCAAAGATTGATTATGGATGGAATCCTGCTACTTGGACACCGGAGGTTGAGAAATAAATTTTAAAACTAGTGGAAGAAATTTCGAGTGTAGATTTTTGGGATTTAGATTTTCCAAGGATGCAGTAAGAAGAAGAAAAAAGAAGAAGGAAATCCACCACCCTCATCTACCGCCACCCTCTGAAGGAGAAACGATGATACCCCCCAGTGACTTTTTATCTAACGAACAAATATATTATTTTTTGCCCTTCTTTCTTATTATTTACTTTTTAATTACTCTTTATTTGTTAACTATACAAATTTAATAGACAGCAAAATCACCAGAACATGACGAGATGGCCCTTCTTATTGAGCGCAAAGCCGAGGAGGTACCAAAAGCCCTCCTATTATGCAACTGACATGTTTTATTCTAACTTTCACAAATATTCTAAATATGAAAAATTTTAAAACTTCGCTCCGTGTCTTTGCCCTCCTAACAATTTAAAGCTATTGTTCTTATAACTACAAAGTCCTTGTGTTGGTCTCAAAATAACTATGTCCTTCGACTTATCAACGAGAGATGTATAGCGAAGAGAGTCAATGCGAAAATGTAGCCCAAAAAGATACCTCCTTTATGGAACCAAAATTCTATCAGAAGTAAAGCCATGCAATGAAGTTAATAAATTCAAGTTAGCCAAAATAGAAAATAATCCAGACGGTTCAATATTATCCAAATCATATCGATGTTCTCAATAAATATCATTCTTTGTTCAATGAAATTTGAACATACAAATATATGATGCAATGAGTCATCCTGTGCGTCAACTTTGTTCCCACAATGGAAATAATTAGCGGTGTTGATTTTTCCCAGCATTTTTAATGCAATAAAAATTGACATCTAAGAAATTTTTCTGTCCAATTTAATTATCATCTCTTGACGACCGTAGACATCTTGTGCCCACTCAGATTGCCAAAAATCTAGTGTTCTGGATCTTAACATCTTCTCTAATGAGCTCTTACTAAGGATACAGTAAAGAGGACTTTAAGAGAACAGCTCCATTCCACCTCCAGACAGTACAAAAGTTTTTTCTCTTGTCTTCGAATTGAGACTAGACGAGACAATATCAACATAAATTTAAAATTAACCTGTGGGCAGGGATCATTGACAGATTTATTATTATTCCTGTTGTCTTACCACTTCGTTAATATTATTTGAGTTTCCTATCAAATTTGCCAAATTTATTGAATGACCTTTCACTATCTACTAGACAAAATATATGATTCATGTACGACAGTGCACCCCACCACTTCACATTAAATGTTAGAAATCATTTAAATGAAAACTTTTAAAATAAATGGATCTTCACAGGAAATGATGCCCTTGCACATTAGCCGCCCCGCTCATCTGATTTAGCATTTTTGGATTACTTTTTATAGGGGACTGATATACTATAAGCCTGTGAAGATTGAAGAAGAATTGTGGATACTAATACGAAATTCAGTAAACACTTTAAGCTTAGAGGCAGGGATGATGAAATGGTCTAGTTCACCTTTTTCCGTAGAATTAATCTTTGTGTATATGAATTGAAGATCATTTGAAACATTTACTTAGAGTTGAATTAAACACTTAAATAAATAAAATTTTTCTGTTTTGCTTTGTTATTGATTTTATGCATCATTCTTATCACTATTTGCAATTTTATTCTTACATTGTTATTATTATTACCTCGTTAATATGTAAATTTTTATTTTTGTTGGCCTATCGACCCTTGAACATGCTCCAGATTTCTTAGATCAGTCCGAAATCTACTGGATAAAATGTGAAAGAGGTTTACGATAAGTCCAAGTAAACAGTGTGACCTGTAAAGTCCGCATTATATGGGATTCTTTTATTAATAGCTTTATTCAAAATTTGACTTTAGCAATAATTTAAAAAACCAAAAAAATAGTAGTCACGTGATTAGCATTATCTGTCAAATTTTCATTTAAAAAAAAATCTAAAGTTGTGCTTATATCTCAAAATATCGAAAAAAATTCTTAGAAAAAGTTTTTCTAAATGCAATTTTAGCCTATATGCAAACTTTTAGCTGTACAAGATAATTTAGATTTTTGTAAATTCTGCCACTGTTGCAATATAAGACTCAAAACAACCTATATAAAACTTCTTAGTTTTGAGAATGCTTCATTCCAGATATATTTTGTTTAAAGTAGCGCCATATTACATGTGTTTTTTTCTGCAATATCCAAATAGGGCTATTATGAATGAATGAATGAAAAAGAGGTGGTGATACTAGATCATCGATGCTTAGGCCTCCATTTCGCCCTTTTCATACCACCATAGCTGCAGGTTATTCGAGGCCGATCAAATATCCGAATCCAAGCAGCCTCGAAGTTGAACTTACCTAACTGCTTACGGTAACAAAATCGTATATCCGAAATATCTCTGTCTCAGTCCGTTGAGGGAACTCTCTGAGGATATGGTCAACAGTTTCATCCTCCTCCAAACACCATCTGCATGTCGGGTCGTCTTCGACACCAATTCTATGAAGATGACCTCTGAGGTGACAATGTCATGTCAATAATCCCACTACAATTCGCAGCTCTTTCCTTCTTAAGGAGAGAAGCTCCTTAGTACACTGTGCACTAGGCCCAGTTATATGTTCCTTGGCACACCTCATTCCAGTAACGATTTTAATTCGCTTTTGTCAATAGCAATTGGGACAGGTAGTATTGGTAGGGGTCCATACGATTCAGTTGCCAAACTCAACTTTGCCAGACGGTCTGCTTCCTCATTCTCGCATATGCATACCATTCAGTCCGTCCTTGCACTCAGACACCAGTGGCGAAGTTACTACACTGGACTTCCGTGCCAATATCGCAGCCTTTCTGTCTGAACATATATTTATTACCCTATTCCTGTCTATATCCCTCTCACAGAGATGAGCACACTATAGAATAGCGTAAATTTACGCTATGAAGATTGTCGCACATTGTCCGAGTGGGTAGTACTCTCTGACTCCTGGGTTCCTGCAGAATACTTCGGCTCCAGCTCTTTTATCTTGTCGCGATCCATCAACATACCACCAGGATCAATTTTTTCGGAAGATTTTATTCTCTCTCCCAATCCTCTCTACTATCGAAACAAGGCTGCTAAAATTTGGTCACGTGATGCAAAGTTTATTTGTTTTTAACCCAGTATAAAGTAATTTCATAAAATAATTATTTTTGAAAAAGTAGTTTGTGTCTAAAAGTAATATATATTATTACTAAGAACAAATTTTAATAATGAAATTTTAAATTACATCGTTGCAATTAGATAAACTTTACGTATAGTTAAATAAAAATTTATTTTCCACCTAATGCAGTTACCTTATACAGGGTCAAAAATAAATAAACTTTGCATCACATGTGTCCAAATTTTAATAGCCCTATTTAGATTTTATAGAAAAACATACGTTTTATATGACCCTACTTCAAAATAAAACAAAATATGTCTGGAATGAAGCATTGTCATAACTACGAAGTTTTGTATAGGTTACGTCGTCTTATTTTGCAACAGTGGTGCAATTTACAAAAAATGGGCAAAAAATCTAAATTATCTTATATAGCTAAAAATTACATTTAGAAAAACTTTTTTTGATATTTTGAGATATAACTACACTTTTGAATTTTTTTTCTAAAAAAAATAAAATTTGACAGATAATGCTAACCACGTGGCTACTATTTTTTTGGTTAATTTTAATCTAGATCGAAGCAAAAATTGATGCCAATGTCAATTTTCCAATGATGCGGACTGGTCAAACTGTATAATGAAATATTCAAATTTGATTATCTCAAAAAAGACTGCTCAAAGCGATATCTCTTAAGTAAACTTTTTTTGGATAAAGAATGTCAAGGAATAATAATTTATAATTAGAAATTTAATATACCGAGGCACAAAAAAGTTATGAAGCTTTAGATGGTGGCGCCCTCTGCAATGTATATCGAGACTTTAATCAGACCTTGATGTCTTATCCTAAAAAAACTCTAAAAAACCAAATTAGTAAAATCAAGCTATTATGACAAAAAATATGTACAAACAAGTTTTAAAAATTTATACTTTTGACACTCTGTATTTCGAAAACTAAAATTTTTTTAACAACGGTAAATCGGGGCTAGATCGTCATACTTTAACTTCAATAATTTGTGTGGGCGTTTTATGTAGACACTTTAGAGACACTGTAAAACTAAATATAGTCGTTCTCGTAGAGATGTCATTCACCTATTCCTGCATTGATGGCATGCTGTCTAACATCGGCTTAACAGAGAAAGTTAATTCAAAAAAAAAAAACATTGAGGAAGGATTATGTTATACATAACTTAATTAATTTCGATGTGGGCAATTTTATTTGCACAAGATGGTTAATCACAATACACGCGAGACTAATTTTCACACCTATTTGTGTTATGTAAAACGATTATAGATAACAGGTGTTAAAAATACTTTATTGAAATCAAGAGTTTTATGCCGAAATTATCATTTAACCTTCAAAATAGGCAATTAAAAGTGTGCCACTTTCCTTTGTCATAAATATATCCCAAACCGACATAAGAATTTATATGAATTTACCCGTTTTCGTTGGCAACGTATGATAGTTGAATTGGTGTACCATCGTCAGCGGTGTAAGAGAAAGATCCTTGCACTTCTTCAGCTTCATTTTTTGTACCAGCGTTTTTAAGGACACCCTGCTCTTGAGCACTGATTCCATTGCCAGTCTCATACGAGCTGTGGAATGATCCATCTGGACTAAGGTCTTGGTCTTGGCTAAGAATTGGGATAGGTTCGTTGCCGGAAAGACTTGCAGCAGAAGCTACGGCGATGATGAAGAAAGCAAGAATCTGGAATATAAGTTGATAAAAAATTTTAGAAACATTTTACGTAAGGGGTGTAATTTGAAGAAGTAGTATCCATTTGGATGGATTATTAATCATTTTCTGTAATTATAACATTTGCATATAAGGATGCAACTAAGTAAACAGAGTATATTTTGTAATGAAATAAATGACATAATATTTTTATCACAATATTTTAGAATAACTTAAACATTTATAAATTATATTTATAATTACCAAAAAGCATTATTGTCAACATTATTTTATACAAACAAATCAAATACTTACAAAAGATTTCATTTTTAAGATTTGGTTTGTAATGAAAGAACACAGCCAAGTGATGATACCATTAAAATGTGCGATTTTATATGTAAAAAATTAATGATATTCTGCCGATTGAAAATTTTATAAAAGGTCAAAAAATTCAGAAACATTTAAAATGAAATTTTTATAAGGTGAAGGTACTGTCATGAATCACACGTTTGTTAAAATATTGCGTACATCTAGATCATTCGTTTGGTTAATTAATTAAATATGATACGAAAATTTACTATGTACCTTGGTCGGTTCATTTTATCAAATGTCTACAATTCCTCAATTTTGGGAAATGAGTTTTGTGGTTCCTATTCACAAGGGTCGCACCAGGGGTGACATTCGGAATTATAGACCTATCACTATTCCTAAAATCTTCAAAAAGTTGGTTAATGCCTTTTTCACCTGAATTTTTAAATCTGTTATCACTGAGGAGCAGTTTAGATTTTATGCTGGCAGGAGCACTGCGGTGAATCTGGTTATGTGGGCGGTTTGTTTAAGGCCTTGAAGGCGGACCCGAGGTCCACTTGGTGTATACTGACTTCTCAAAGGCCTTTGATAGGGTGACTCATGGGATTCTGCTGGATAATCTTCGGGGGCTGGGTGTCTCTAGTCCACTGTTGTGTGGGATTGCGACCTATTTGAGTAATGGTCTTCAGATAGTGACGGGTGACAGATTTTGTATCTTCTGACATATCAGTGTCTTCACGGGTTCCTTAAGAATCCCACGTCGGTTCATTATTATTCAACTTATTCATTAATTATGTATCCTGCTTTAAGTCAAGCAAGTTCTTACTCTTAACGGATGACATAAAGTTGTATAAGGATATCGAAAGTTACGGTAACTGCTTGGAGCGTCAGGGGGACCTTGAAAGATTTGTTTCCTGGAGTGAATGAGATGAATTTGAATATTCCTAGTGTAAATTCATTAAGTTTTCTAAATTGCGTTATCCACTGGACTTTCACTATTACTTGAATGGTAGGCCTCTGATCTCTGTGTTACGGTTTTATTTTTCCTGTCTAATTTCTTATCTAAAATAGTAATTTTTACGCTCACCTCCTTCATCATTTAAGTGTTTTGTTTTTTTGTTTTGGAAACATATTTACAAATGAAAGAAAATGTTGGCAGTATATCTTGTTTATTAGAATTAGGTTCACAATTACGCTATTATAATCCATAATAACTGTTCGATAGTCCTTGTTGTTGTTTTGTTTAGTTCGTAAGGCTTCTCTCCTTTGTACCTAAAATATAGAAAGGTATTGTACAGAGTGGCTCAGTATGGAATATTTAGTTAGAAATTCTTAATTTAAATTGTATTTTGCGGTTATTGTTTAACCTTCATCGAGATCTCGAGTGAGCAAATAATCAATGGGCTGCAGGATCGACAGATTTCTGAGTGGAAACTCTCTGGATGTTGTTGGATCTTCTATGTCTTCTAAGCACTTTAATTTTCCCATTGTGTCAGTTATCGTATAACTATTAGAGATTCTATTTAGCTACAAACGAAAAATCACATAAGTGTCAGACAAAAATAAACTTTAAGGTTAGAATCTACTCGACTTTTCTTGCGAGACGGTTTTACTTCAATAAAGCCTTTTTACTGGTATAAATTTTTGAACATACCACAATTTTCCTAGTTACTTGCTAATAAAATTTCTGATAATAATTTTAATATTTCGTATTTTTATTTTTCATTGTTTTGAAGCCTTGTCAGTTGTCATTAACGTCGTTATACAGATTCCTGTATCTTTTCCCGCCTTGGACGTTTTTTTGGAGAAAAAAAAACTTAGAGTGATAAGGACTTTCCTTGCAGAGTTGCACCGGAAAGGTCACTTAGCAATTTTGCTAGATTTTAATGTAATTCGGGTCCTTGACCAAATTTATAGTAAAAGGTTACTTTGTGTAATTTTAAAAGCTGTGTTTAGTTTGGTCAGTTCGGGAGACAAACCCGATATAAAATTTTTAATTTTTTCTGTTCCACCACAAAAAGGCCACATAACATTACTGGTAAGTCTTTGTTTTAATTTTTGTTTTAATTCTTAAGTATTAATAATTGTGGATACGTTCAGAAAAGGAATAAGTAACCTACCTCACTCGTAACATAAAAGATTGAGTTCTTTCTAGGTCCATCTTTTGTTTTAGGCCTTTTTTTTGTTTTCTGTTCCTCTCTGGTTTTCCTTTTGTCGTTTCTACCCCTATTGCCCCCATTTGGATCATCATCGGGGCCTTCTTGCGGATATCTCTACGGCACCTGCCTTGCATGCTGTACATACCACCACACCGAGTGCTTCAGAGCCTCAACATCAGGACGTCAAGAAGCCGTCGTTAATCAGGTTTTATATGTCTGTGTCGTTTTCAGGGAATTATAGACTTTTAACCTGCTTAAATTTTGCCTTCGGTACAACCTATAAATTTAAAGACGTCATAGTGTTTAATTTTTTTATATATATAATTATCAAATAATCAGCGTACCTACCTCTTTAAAAACCATTGTGTTTTCTCATATGTTACAACTTATTGAATCGTGCAACCATATGCAGTTGATATCTTTCACATATGTAAAAGGGCACATTTGTTAACTCGGGTAAACAGGCCAATTTCCGCGGGTAGAGTGCACTTAATACTATCATTTTATATATATATATATATATATATATATATATATATATATATATATATATATATATATATATATATATATATGTGTGTGTTATATCGTAGATTTTCACGGATGGTAGAATGAATAGTTTGATTATTCCGGGTTTCAATCCGTTCGTTCAAAAAATCGTTTTCACGACGTTTCGCCAAAATCTCATTTGGCATTTTCAAGTGCGGTTCGTCTCGTTACTCGCTGAGAACTGATTCTCAGCGAGTAACGAGAACTCGATCCTCTATTGTGACTTCAAACGGTATATTATGACGGTAGCTCGAGTTCATATGGTCCGTGTCCATTTCCAACTCAGGGCTCCTGATTTTTTTACATACGTTTTTGTGTCCTGACATCGTCTTTTGCGATTTTACTGTTGAGTGATTTAGTCGGTGGCGTCCCATTCTTGCCTCTGCCTGAATCACTATGTGTAGCGGAGGCAGATCCAGAATACACTCCATTGCCAAAGTGGGGGTTGATTTCATGGCCCCAGTAATACACAAACAGGCGACCCTTTGTAATCCACTCAGCTTTGTCATGGTTGTTCTCTGCATTACTGTGGGCCACCAGACCAAGGCTGCGTAACTGATGGCTGGTCTCACAACACTGGTGTATAACCAATGTACCATTTTCGGTGAGAGACCCCATGTTTTCCAACATAATCTTCTAACAGTCATAAGAGTTGTTTCCGATTTTCTGGTTATGTTTTCCACTTGCTTGTTCCAGATCAGCCTGGAGTCTAAAATCATCCCCAGATATTTCACTTCTCTGTCAAGTGGTATTGTGTTTCCTTGGAGGATGATGAGACCGAGATCCTCTATCCTTCTCCGTTTTGTGAAGGGGATTAGGACAATCTTTTGGGGACTTATATTGAGTCCCTCCTGCTTTACCCATCTTTCTACAACTTTAAGAAGTAATCTATTAGATATCTATTAAATCTACACTGTTAAAAAGAAACCTTAAAGTTAATGCCAATTTAATGTTTATTCTACATTAAATTTCATGATTTTGTATCAAAAATCGTGAACAATTTACATTTGCTTTGAATTTAAAGCAATTCATTCAAATATCATTTCGTTGTATATTAAATTTCATTAAGTGAAATATTAAATTTCAATAAATTAATTGAATAGATATTTCAACTTCTGTACATTAAAATTAACTCACATGTACCCTTATACTAAAGGAATTTACATTGTTATTCAATATACATCGCATGAGATTCCGGGAGATGGCGTAACTTGTATTGAACTTCTTGTTTTGTATGATATAAGTTGCTTAAAGGACTCAATTTTATTATGGTGAGTGGTACATGTCTGCCCCGTACTGACGGGAACGAATGAGTTCGAAACCGGTCTAGATGGCGAACAATACCATTAGGAAAAATTTCCAACTTCTTTAGGTAGTTTCAGAATTTTTTGAACTCATAATAATGTTTGTGCATTAAATGTGTGATAATATATCTCAAATTCAATACACACTAGTTGTATATTTAATGTATATGTAATGTTTATGTAATATTAAAAAGCATTGATCAAACTTTAAATTTAATGTATGATTACATTAAATTTAATAGAATAAATTAATTTAGATTATTGTTAATTATTAAATTTATTGCATTATATTAAATGCATTTAATAAACGTGAAATTTGCATGCAGCATATTTACATTATATTTAAGGCATTCCTTTTTGCAGTTTAGTTTACCCAGTAGCATAATTGAAATGTGTAAACCTAATTAAACATCTGATTTATGATTTGCTATATTAAAATATCATTTTATTGCTTATAATAAAAACATTAACATTTAAGACTGGAATTGTTTATATTAGCTAATAGTCTATACTTTTTTAGAGAACTAGTTCTTGAATTGGGTCAGACCCGTTTTCAGATCGCCAATAAAAATTTAAAAAAATGGTCACATGTTCCGTCAGGTTAAAGCAATATAAACAACACACAGATTTTTATAAATTATTTTCGTAAATTAGCTTTTTACAGTGCATTTTCTAATGCAGAATGAGGGTTGGTAAATATTTAAATATCTCTGGGTGATTCTTATTCTAATTAATAGGTTTAGACAATATCTAAAACAATAAATCGCCCTTCTTGTTTTAGGTAATTGATTAATTGAGAATATTCAATAAAAAGGACTTGGAAAATTAAGTGTTTCTGTAAAACAATATATTTAACTTGAATCTCTCAGTTTTAAGTTTCCTGAAAATTATAATAATTCTGTTCAAAGTAATCCCTTTAACGCTAATTTTTTGAACTTCTTTGGAAGACAGTAAACATATTGCAATTTTATTATTTTTGGATACCAAATATGTTCTTACGAATAAATGACAAAACTTTTTCAATGATTATGATAGTTTATATATTTTATTTTCTATATAAAAGTCTTTTAGCCAAATAGCTATAATGTGAAATGCTCCAAAAATTTTTGTAAATAACACAATCTACATCCCCTCCTCTTACTTACAAAGTTTGAAGTTATTAAAAAAAGGTATTAAGGCATTTATTTTTTAAAATTTTGTGTCACGAATCAACAACCATGAATATTATTCAATGTTAGATCTCGAAATGTCCATATAACCTAATGCAAAGTAATAAAGTTTCATCATTTAAGACATTTAACTAGGTGTCGGTAAAAGTATTTTTGCCTGGATACTTTTAGGGTACTCATACTTTAGATATTCATATACAGTCAACAAACTTAATAATAATAATTGATTTCCTTCATAATAACGTAGCTTTTAAAAGAAGTAAAATGATACCATATACTAAATCATAATTTTTATTAACAGAGAGAAGGGTTTAACTCCAAAGTGGATAAAGAAAGTGTTATTGTAGTCCATATTTTAAAGCTAATTTATCTAAACAAAGCAACATTTATGAAGACACTTTAAATATAAAAGATATTTTAAATTTACGAACGAGATCCTTACATTAATATAATCCTTTTTAATCTAAATAATTAAATAAAATTTTTATAAAAAAAATTGAACCGACTTCTAAATTGCGCTAAAAAGTGAAAAATAACTATAAATTTTTATATGAAATTGAAATTTTTGAAGTCGGCCTCAAATTATTTCTAAATGAAATAAATAACTAATAATATATACAAATTATGTTAAGAAAGCAATTACAGATTAAAAATACCTTATTTGTAATTGCTTTCTTACCTTAACTTGTATATATTAGTAGTTATTTATTTCATTTGGAAATAATTTGGCGCCGACTTCAAAAATTTTAATTTTATATAAAAATGTGTAGTTATTTTTCACTTTCTAGAACACTTTTAGAATTCGGTTCAATTTTTTTTATAAAAATTTTATTTTTCAATTTTTGGTTTTGAATTCATTATGATATCCATAAATTATTTGAACCAAGGGGGCAAAAAAGTAACCATTTTATCCAAAGTTGTAAATCACCCTAAAATAAACCACTAAAAATTCTGTGATTCTTAGAGTTCTCCAAATACCAATGAAACTGTGTCAAAAAATATTTAGTCCGTCATAGTAAATCCGCTATCTTAAATTTCAAATTAATTTTATATTGGTAAAATCGGCCCTAGAACTTTCCAATATCGATATTTAAAGAACTCGAGAAATTTCTTAGCCCGATATATTTTATACTGCATATTGAATTTATATACGCCCCAAGGACCCCACAACATCAATTTTAGACAAAATAGGAAAATGTAAAATTTCAGTCCCTCATCTTATCTTATCAGCTTAATAGTTGAAAAATCTTAACTCCATATTCGTAATATACGAGCCCGAAGACCCCCTAATACCAAATCGCAAAAAATGCGAATAAGGTAAAATTTTCAACCCACCATATTGTATCCGCCATATTGAATTTCAAGAAACTAATTTTAGCGTCTTAATCTAATTTAAATCTAAACTCTTCAAAACCTTCGGGTACCAATTTTGGATGAAATCCGGAAATTTTAAATTTCTTGACTGTCATATTGCATTTGACATATTATATTTTCTCAAAATAATTTTATATTCGCTATTCACATCCTCAAGAACGATTTAGTCCCACCTTTGAACAAAACCGAAAAATGTAAAATGTTTATTCTTCTGTACTGGGTCGCCATATTGAATCGTTAAAAATTCTTTTAAATTCATGATTTACACTCTCAAGAACCTCCTATATCAGTTTTGGAGAAAATCGAGAAATGTAAAATTTAGGGACGCCATATATATTTTAAATTCGTAATTAGTACCAACAAAAATCCCCCATTTTAGACAAAATCGAGAGATGTAAAATCTTTAATCCGCCATCTTGGATCCGCCAAATTTAATTTTTTTAATAATTCCAAATTCGTAATGTGCTATGCCAAAAACACCCCCATATCAATTTTGAAAAAAAATCAGACAAAATTAATTCTTTATCCGTTATATTGGATATGCCATATTTTATTTTATAAAAATAATTTTAGATTCGTTATGTGCGATCCCGAAAATTCCCTCATACCAGTTTTGGAGAAAATCGGACAAAATTGATTTTGTTGTCCGCCATATTGGATCCTCCATAATGAATTTTTTTTAAAATAATTTTAGATTCGTTATGTGCAATCCCGAAAACTCTCCCATACCAGTTTTGGAGAAAATCAGACAAAATTGATTATTTTGTCCGCCATATTGGATCCGCCATATTTAATTTTTTTAAAAATATATTGGATTCGTTATGTGCGATCACGAAAACTCTCCCACACCAATTTTGGATAAAAACGGACAAAATGAAATTTTTTTGTTCGCCATATTATTTCTGCCATATTGAATTTTTTAAAAATAATTTCAGATTCATTGTCTACGACTCCAAAAATTTCCCCGTACGAATTTTGGGGAAAATTGGACAGATTTAATTTTTTTTATCGCCATGTTGTCGGCGACATTGTGGATTTTACTGCACCAATTTCATCCAAAAAAATATAGGACCACCGTAGCAACTTCCTGAACATAAGGTCAAACATTTCATTCAAATTAGCGCTGCCGTTCCGGAGTAATCGGTGTACATACATAAAAAAATACATACTCGACGAATTGAGAACCTTCTTCTTTTAGAAGTCCGTTAATAAAGATTTACTAGCATTTTTGATTTTTACATTAGCTCAGACTTTTTCAGCTACGTTTGAAGATCTAGAATAAAACCTTTCTGGAGTTACATTTTTGAAATGGCCATCAAATTACAGCTCCTCAGTACTTTGACAGGGGATTTTCAAAAATTTTCTTACTACTTTAGCTATAATCAAGATTTTTTGTTTTATTTTCTTAAAATAAGAAATAATTAATTAAATATAAATTTACTTTCAATTAAAAACATATTCAAACAAAAGGTTACTGTTTTATTTTTAGCCAAAATTTATGTAATTTCTAGACGTGCTTAATAATAAGCAATCATTTCTATGTTAATATGGTTTTTATGTTGGTTTTTACATGTATAATCATTTTAAATTATAACAGTACATCTGCTTTGATCTCAGCTTTAGATGTCAATGGAATATTAACTCGACTGTAAAACAATATTATTAATGTAGATTAATGCACACTAGGTCCAATTGTTCCAGAATATTTATATCAAACAGTTCTTCATAGCTTTTCTTAGGCAATTTATTTATAGAAAGCATACCATCCATAAACAACGTTTTACTCATCTTTTTGTATAGAAAGAAAAGGAAAATGCTTTGAACAGACTTACTCATCTAGTATAGAATAATTATGATCATGACCAATTAGCCTGAGTATTTGAATTTAAAGGTTCTTGTCTTTTGGAAAATTAAAATATTGGTAACATTTAAGAATTTTCATACATCATATCCATAATATTAAACTTTATGCCAGTGGAGTTAACGTCAAAATGAGATAATTTTGAAATTTAGTGTTGTAGACTTCTGACTACGTAGAAACTTTCAAAAGGATAATATTAATTATGTAGTATCTGATGTCTCATTCTTTTTTTGGAGAAAAGTTGTGCGTATTGAAAATACCTATAAAATGAACTAAGGCCCATCCGAATAGGATAATTTCTTCGTTAGTTATTGCAAAAAAATTTGCTAATTTGACTGTTTTTTCAGTTGTTAATAAAAAAGGTGCAACCTGTGGAAGTGACCATCACCTACTAAAGATGAAAGTAACGTTCCCAATCCGACACGAAGGAAAAATAATGAACGAAAATAACTATAGGAAAACGGAGGAAATCAGATACAACATAGACAGCCTAGAACATGACAGCACTAAGAAACTGTATAAGGACAGACTAGACTCTAAACTGGGTGACGTAGAGTTTGAAGATACGGAAGAACAGTATCAGCACATCAAGACCTGCATTCAGGAAGCAGCAACAGAAGCACTGGGGTACCAAGAAAGGGGACAGAAACAGAGAGGAAAACCGTATTGGTGGGATGAAGATATTGAACAAGACATTAGGGACAAAAGGGACAAATACAAAACCTATTTAAATACAAAATCCAAGGAAGACAAGATAAAATATAAAGAGTTACAAACAAAAGTTAGAAGAAAGATAGTCCTAAAGAAGAACGAAACATGGGAGGCTAAATGTAACAAGATTAACATGTTTCTGGGGGGACAGAGAAGTACGGAAAGCTGGAGAATTATAAAATCCCTGAGACAGGAAAAGAAAAAAGATGTAATTGCACCAATCTCACTCGAACAATGGGATAAGTATTTCTCCGTTCTGCTCCAGGAAGATAGGGTGGAATTTCAGAAGGAGGAAAAACAACAACACATACAGGTAATAGCTTCCCCATGTAGAATATACCTAAACGACGTCATTAAGATATGCAAATCACTGAAAAACGGAAAAGCGCCAGGGCCCGGTAATATCCCAGCAGAGTTGATAAAATACGGAACTAGAAAGCTGTATGAACAGATGACGAATTTATTTCAGAAATGCCTAAATGGAAGCACGGTACCCAGCGAATGGAAAACTTCACTAATATCCGCCATACACAAAAAAGGAAGAAGGGATGAATGTGAAAATTACAGAGGTATAGCCGTTACGAGTACCTTAAGCCGAATATACGGGAAAGTAATAAAGGAAAAGATAGAACTGGAATACCAAGACATGGAGGCCGAGGAACAAGCCGGATTTAGAGCAGGAAGATCCACTATGGACCATCTGTTTTCTATCACCCAAGTAATCGAAAAGAAGCTGGCTTACAATCAGGAAGTTCATCTTTTGTACGTGGATCTTAAAAAAGCTTATGACAGTGTACCACAAAACCGCTTATGGCAAGCCCTCGAGAAAACAAATATAAGTGCGACCCTTATTAAAGCTGTCAAGAACCTTTATGAAAATAGTAATGCACATGTAAAATTGGAAAATCAAATGTCGAACGGATTTAAAGTTAATCGAGGACTTAAGCAGGGATGTTGCCTATCACCCACATTGTTTGAAATATATTTAGAACAAGTACTTAAACCATGGAAAAGGAAATGTAGTGCTATGGGTATTCCATTAAACGATAATACGCTGTACACCTTATGCTTCGCAGATGACCAAATAGTGGTGGTTCAGGAGTACGATGACCTCAACTACATGGCAAGGAAGTTAATCGAAGAATATAACAAGTCGGGTTTGGAGGTTAACATAAAAAAGACCGAATACATGTGTATTGGAGGGATTCAGCAAGATCTTAAATTGGAGGATGGGCAATGTATTAAAAAATGCGAAAAATACTTAGGGTTAAAAATAACAAATGATGGTACACTGGATAAAGCAATAAAGGAAAGGAGCACTCAAGGCAGGAGAGCTATAGCTATGATGAACGGAATTCTATGGGACCAGCAGGTATCAAAAACTAATAAACATCGAATATTTAATACGATAGTAAAAAGTATTATCACATATAGCAGCGAAGTGTGGCAAATCAAACAAAGGACGGAGGGTCAACTAAGAGCTACTGAAATGGACTACTGGAGACGTGCGGCAGGTAAATCAAGGATGGATAGAGTGACCAACGAAAGAATTAAGGAGATTATGGGAGTTACACATGACATAGTGGACGACATTAAAATTAAACAACTTACGTGGTATGGACATGTTCAAAGGATGCCTGAAGAACGGCTCCCAAAGCAGATATTAGAATGGAAACCACGAGGAAGACGGAAACCAGGAAGACCAAGAAGAAGTTGGAGAGGAGGAATTGACGAAGAAATCAGGATAAGGCAACTGGATAACGATCTTTGGCAAGATCGGGATCAGTGGCGACTGGAAATCGGAAGACGTAGAAGGACGTTATAAACCGACTATATATATAATAAAAAATAGAAAAATATATTTCAGTAACTTTACACTGCACTGAAAGGAGCCTCTTGTTGTATACAACAAGTGTGCAAAATTTCAAGCCAAAATATTTAAAAACTTTTTTGTGCAATTAATTTGTTAATAACTTTTATGTTTTTTTTTATTGTTTATTCTCAGCGATATAGAGTTCCTATAGCGGTCTGCAGATGCGCAAATGAATGCTCGAGACTTATACTAACAATAATAAAGAAGAACTAAATGAATTGTTGATTTTAAGTTGCTGAAACAGATAAACAAAACTGAGGTTAGTTTTTTCGTTATAAACAAATAAAGTAACTCTTCGACAATTGTTGAAATCGAAATACCGATAAGTGGACGTGATAACTGAGATTTAGGCCTACATTTAAAAAAAAAAATTCTGTACTAGCAATAGGAGCTTAGATAAAGTTTTTTTTAAAAAAATCGCAGCGGCGTTGTTTATTAACATTAAGGGATTATTTAAGTTGGAATTCATAGGGAGATTATTAAACTATTGTATGCAGCAGTTTTCAACTCGATTATTTTAAAATTGTGATGTTGTAATAGTTTAAATTTGCACCTATTCCGAGAGTCAGGAAGTGAGTAGTGGAGGGGGGGGGGTTCGTTCAGCCTACGGCGGGAGGAAAAATCTGGATTATCTCGGCAAATATTGGTCGCAGAACCTTCATTTTTTTAGTTTTTGGTTTCTCCATGAGATATGAGCATTGCTTACGTTGGTCATCCTTTTGTTCTGCTTGTAATAACGAAACTTGTTCAGATGTTGAAGATATTCTGGTTACTAACGTGAGTGAAAACTTGATATCTGACGATTATATTGTAGAGAATTACTGTAATATTACTTTCAACAACGACGAAAATAATAGCGGAGGAAATAATTATGATTATGATAATAATGATAATATTGATGACGATGATAATTATGTCAATGCTGAGAGTGATGATAATTATGAGAGTAATAATGATGATAATATGAGAATGATAATGATGACAATAATTGTAATGATCATAATGAAACCGATAAGTCTTTCGAAAATGAGTGTCCATCGATGTTTTAGAAACGGAGAACGTAATAAATATCTTGTGTAGATTTAAGCAAAAAATATGTATGTTAGCAAAAAATTTTGTATGTGAAAAATACGTTCCAGCCATGAGTTTTTCTTGTACAACCAATAATTTGACGGCAAATGACAGTCGCTATTTATTTCAAACTATAACTAGATAAATATTAATGGTCCATTTTTAATATTCCTAATTAGTAGTATACTATTGACCATTGTAACAATTTTTTCGTAATTTGAAAAGCATGTAAGCAAAGTAAAATTGTAATTATATAGAACATGTATAAAAATGCAACAGTTTTTTTTATTGCTATGTTTAACAATAAATTGATTACAAAAACATATCATCCATTGTTCATATCTCGTCGAGAAACAAAGAATTGAAAAAAAAGGTTCTACGACAAATATTCTCCGACATAATCAAAGTTTGTCTGGCGAAACGAATTTGAATCGTCCGAGTCACGTTTTCTTCCGCACACCGTAGGCTGAAAGAACGCCCCCCTCCACTGTTCACTTTTTGGCTCTTAGAGTAGGTACAACTTTAAACTATTACAGCATCAATAATTTTGAAATAACGGAGTTGCAAATTGCTGCATTCAATAGTTTAATCATCTCCCTATAAGTTCCTTCTTAAATAATCCCGCAATGTTAATACACAACGCTGCAGCTTCTAGTGGTCATACAGATTTTTTTTTCATAATATGCGCCAAAATCTCAGTTAACGCGTCCACTTCTCGGCATTTCAATATCAACAATTGTCGAAGAATTATTCCACTTGTTTATAACGAAAAAACCAACCCAAACTTTGTTTATTTGTTCCAACAATTAAAATCGACAATTCATTTGGTTATTTTTTGTTATTGTTAATATGTCTCGAGCTTTCATTTTCGCATCCGCGGACCGCTGTAGAAAAATGTAAAATGTTATTAACAAAAACAAAAAGTTTTAAATATATTTGCTTGAAATTTTGTTACTTTCGGTGCATTATAAAGTTAATGCAATATATTCTTCTATTGTTTATTAACAATTGAAAAAAAGCCATTTTAGCACGTTTTTCAGCAATAACTAACGAACAAATTATCCGATTCAGGTGGCTAATTTTGTAGGTATTTTTAGTGCGCATAACTCTTGTTTGAAACTTTTTTACTGAAAAACAATTGCTTTTCCTAGAACTCGAAAAAACTGTTTTTCTAGATCTCAATTGTTAAATAAAAAATGTTCCCCAAAAAAGAAAATGAGACATAAGATACTACATAATTACTATTAATCATTCTGAAGGTTTTCACGTAGTCAGAAGTCTACTAACACTATTTTTTTTTTCAGATGCTAATAGCTCCGGCATATTACTCAAAATGCATAAAAAAATGAAACGTAATGAAAGAGGAGACCGTCTATTACAATTCTGCCAAGAAGAAAACCTGATAATCACAAACACCTTTTTTAAACTACCAGATAGACGGTTATACACATGGCGATCACCTGCGGATAAACCAGACAAAATAGTCAGAAACCAGATAGACTATATTATGATTAATGAAAGATACCGGAACGCTATGAAAGCAGTAAAAACATACCCCGGAGCGGATGTCGCCTCAGATCATAATCCACTGATCGTCAGGATTACACTTACACTCAAAAACATTAAAAAACATCAAAAAAGACCTACAATAGAAACAAGGAAACTTAAAGAACCTGAAATAAAAGAAAACCTCCAACAACAGATAAATGAAAACATTAACAAACTGAACACAACCAACAATGATATTGAAGAACAATGGGAACAACTTAAAAACTGCCTACTGGATCCAAGTAAAGAGATATTAAAGCCCTCTCTAAAGAAAAAAGAAGAATGGATGAATGAAGAAATACTGAATATGATGAAGCAACGAAGGCAACATAAGAACAAAGACATTCAAAAATACAGAAGAATTAATCTCGAGATCAGAGGAAAGATAAGAGAGGCCAAAGAACGCCACTTTGAGGAGAAATGCAAAGAGATCGAAGACCTTCAAAATAGATACGACCTATTTAACCTACATAAGAAGGTTAAAGAAATGGCAGGGATAAGACGATTAAATCCCACTAATGCATTATTGGACAAACATGGAAAAACTATAATACAGACAGACAAAAAAGTGCAACGGTGGAATGAATACATTGAGGAATTGTTTGATGATGAAAGGGAAGACTTGGACCAGGTGGAACTGAACCCGGAAGAAATTGGACCGAATATTACGAGAGAGGAAATATTGAATGCACTAAAAATAATGAAGAATGGAAAGAGCCCCGGACCTGATGAACTTCCTATCGACATACTGAAAATCATAGAGGAGAAGAACTTCGATACCATAGTGACACTTTTCAACCAAATCTATAAGACAGGTATATTACCAGAAGAATGGTTGACCTCGATCTTTATCTGTCTTCCCAAGAGGACGAACGCCAGAGAGTGTAGCGATCACCGCACTATCAGCTTAATGTCACACACACTAAAACTTTTCCTGAAGGTCATCCATAAACGCATATACCATAAATTAGACATGGACGTGAATGAGACACAATTTGGTTTCCGTAAAGGCTTAGGTACGCGGGAAGCCCTCTTTACACTTAATGTACTGATTCAAAGCTGCCTGGATGTCAACCAAGATTTGTACATATGTTTCATCGACTATAACAAAGCATTCGATAGAGTCCGCCACGATCAGTTAATTAATATTCTCAAGACAAAACAGTTAGACTATAACGACCTTAGAATCATATTAAACTTATACTATAAACAAAGAGCAAAGGTACGCATCGAAGAACATCACTCAGAGGAAATGGAAATCAAACGCGGAGTGAGGCAAGGATGTGTATTATCACCACTCCTCTTTAATGCATACTCAGAAGAAATCCTGAAAAAAGCTCTGGAAGGAGAAAGTGCTGGAATAAGAGTAAACGGAGTACCGATTAATAACATTAGATATGCGGACGACACGGTCATAATTGCAGAAAATATGGAAGACCTTCAGAGACTGGCAAACAGAATAGCGGAATATGGACATGAGTATGGACTAACAATGAACGTCAAAAAGACGAAATTTATGAGAATATCAAGAACACAAAGAAACAACGAAAATCTGACAATTAATGGAACCAACGTTGAACAAGTAGAAAAATACACATATCTGGGTACAATGATTAACTCCACAAACGATTATATCCAGGAAATCAAGACACGGATAGAAAAAGCAAGAACAAGCTTCAATAAAATGAGAAGAGTTCTCTGCACAAGAGACTTAAAGTTGGAATTGAGGATTAGGTTGGCGAGGTGCTACATTTTCTCGATTTTGTTTTATGGAATAGAATCCTGGACCCTGAATGCGACATCGATTAAAAGATTGGAGTCATTTGAAATGTGGGTATATAGAAGAATCCTAAAAATATCATGGGTAGACCACGTCACAAATAACGAAGTTATGAGAAGAATGAATAAAGAGATGGAAGTCCTGAATACAATTAAGGTTAGAAAACTGCAATACCTTGGGCACATTACACGTGGGGAGAGATACGCCCTGCTTCAGCTGATTATACAGGGAAAAATACAGGGAAAGAGAAACGTGGGAAGAAGGAGAATATCATGGCTGCGTAATTTGAGAGAATGGTATGGATGTACATCGAACGAACTGTTCAGAGCAGCCGCCTCTAAAGTGCGAATAGCTATGATGATTGCCAACCTCCGTCGCGGAGATGGCACTTGAAGAAGAAGATAAAAAAAATAAAAGCAAAAAGAAATTACTGTCAAAATTAAAAGCATTTAGTCATGTCAAAAACACGCTTTCGCCAGTATAATAAAAATATAGGGAATTCATTGTTGCAAACCAATATTTGCCATAATGACGCGAAGCATGGTGAAGACATGTTTGGTATGAGAGAGATATTAGACATGAGCAATCCAGTTTTATGTGTCAAGTTCGTGCTTACGTGCTATGTAATTTGATAGGGTTTACTATGGAGTGAAAAATATTAAAATAGAATAAAAAAGTTTGAGTTTTTTTATTAATTAAAATGATAAAAAATCAAATCTTAAAATTCTTACGTAAATTAAATTAACAAAAAAATATTTTTGTATAGACGCCAAATATTATGGTAGTTAGAGAACGATGCGCAAAATTTAATGATTGTTGCAGCTTCAATTTTTTTTCGGGCATCACTTCTCACCTGCCATAAACTTTAGCAATAATCATAAATCAGTTTTAATGAGTGGGATGAGACTGATGTTTTGATAGCAAATTTTCAATATTTCACTTCAAATTAGTTAGGTTTAACTTTAAATTTTCTCGTTTAGTGATTTCTTATCTGGCTCTCTTTTTTTGTAAGAAGATTAGCAACCACGATGAAACCCTTTTTCACGAGGTATTAAGATGAAAAAGCTCTCAAACACTTTCTTGCAATCGTCTGTTATGCAGGATAACTAGCAGGTATGTCTCTCTCAAGCCAAAATTAATAATATCTATTCCTAAACTGCATCTTAGGTTCTTCGTTAGTTATCTTGTAATATGATATCCAGTTCATCAACTTTACTGCGTATTTTCATGGTCAAAACATCTTCAAATCTAATTTTAAACTTTGTGTAGAGGACATTTAAATATTGAACATAAGACGAGACGTCATTATTCTGGCACCATATCTGACAATTTAGAAAACTTCTCTCTATCCACTGTTTTGCACCTTAAAGTTCATTCTGGCAAGAAAAACTGCAAACTGGATTTTATTTTTATTAAAATCAGAATGGCACTTTGCAATTGCAAGTTAAATTTGGTAAACAAATCTTCTTCTTCTTCTTCTTCATGTGCCATCTCCGTTTCGAAGTTTGGCTATCATCATAGCTATTCGGACCTTAGACACAGCTGCGCGAAACAGTTGATTGGAGTTACATCCAAACTACTCTCTTAAGTTTCATAGCCATGACATTCTTCTTCTCCCGATACTCCGTTTTCCCACAATTTTTCCTTGAATTATATTTTGCAGGAGTTGGTATTTATTTCCACGCATGATGTGGCCAAAATACTGCAACTTTCGACTTTTGATGGATAGTAATAATTCTTTTTCTCTCTTCATCCTTCTAAGTACTTCTTCGTTTGTTATTTTATCGATCCAGGGTATTTTCAATATTCTTCTGTAGATCCACAGTTCGAACGCTTCTATTTTATTACAGCAGTATTTATTCATGGTTTATGTCTCCACACCATACAGAAGGATAGAGTGAATATAACACTCTACCAAACGTATTTTTAGTTCCAGGCTTAAGTCTCGGCTGGTTAATATATTTTTCATTTTCATAAAGGCGCTTCTCGCTTTTTCAATTCTTATTGTGATTTCTTTCGTGTAGTCATTTTTTTCGTTCACAGATGTTCCCAGATAGTTATATTTCTCAACTCTCTCAATTTGTTTGTTGTTTACTTGGAGATTGACATTATTGATATTTTTCTTTGATACTATCATAAATTTAGTTTTCTCTATGTTGAGTGTTAGACCATATTCTTCGCTTATTACTACTAATTTCCTGAGTATTCTCTGTAAGTCGTTGAGATTTTCTGCAAGGATGATGGTATCATCTGCATATCTGATGTTATTGACTGGAATTCCATTCACCTTTATACCAGCCGTTTCGTTTTCAAGCGTCTTTTTAATTATATGTTCTGAGTATAGATTAAATAAAGTTGGTGATAAGATACAGCCTTGCCTGACACCTCTTTTTATGTTTACTTCCTCTGTTAATCTTCCTTCGGTTTGTATTGCCGCTTTTTGGTTATAATACAGATTGCTGATTATTCTTATGTCTCTGGAATCAATGTTTTTATCCTTAAGAAGTTGTACAAGTTGTTCGTGTCTCACTTTGTCGAATGCTTTATTGTAGTCGATAAAACATATATAGACCTCCTGGTTTACATCTAGACATCGTTGTGTCAGTATGTTGTATGCAAACAGAGCCTCTCTGGTTCCCAGGCCCCGTCTGAATCCAAATTGGGTGTTTCCGATGTCCTCTTCAAGTTTGGCGTACAATCTGTGATGTATGATTTTCAGGAAAAGCTTAAGAATATGGCTCATTAGACTTATTGTGCGATATTCATTGCAGTGTTTGGCGTTTGGTTTCTTTGGGATGGCTATAAAGATGGATGTGAGCCATTCCTGAGGTATTATGCCGGTTCTATAGATGCTATTGAAGAAGTCTACTAGGATATTTAAATATTTCTCATCTATGAGTTTTATAACGTCTATTGGGAGGTTATCAGGTCCGGGCGCTTTTCCATTTTTCATATTTTTCAAAGCATATTGAATTTCTGTCTTTGTTATATCCGGTCCTGTTTCATCTTTTTGGATTTCTATTTTGATTTCTTTTCGGTTGTCGTCGAATAGTTTTTCTATATAGTTCCTCCATAATTCAATCTTTCCCTCAGCATCACTCACAATTGAGTTATTCTCGTCCAACAGGTAAGGAGTTTCTTTCGTTTTTATTTTTCCCGTTAGCTCTTTCACTTTTCTATACAGATTGAATGTGTCGTGTTTTTCTTGTAGTTCTTCTATCTCTATGCACTTCTCTGTAAACCAATTTTCTTTAGCATTTCGAATTTTCTGTCTGATTTTGGTTTGGATTTCTTTGTATTTACCGGTGTCATTTTTATATTGTCTTCGAGTGTCCATGAGTTTCAGGATTTCTTCTGTCATCCAGTTCTTTATTTCACATTTTACTTTCTTCAGATGTTTTAATGATGGTGTCATTGCAGCTTCTTTAATGGATGTCCATGTTTTATTTATACTTTCGGCGTTGTCCTCACATGGGTTCTCTATTCTATCCAGGTTTTCATTCATTTCTGTTCTCAGTCTTTCCCTTTTCTCACCGTTGTTCAGATTCTTGACATCCACTTTCTCGGGGTTCTGTTTAGGTTTTAATTTTTTCTTCAGCCTTACTTTCATCCTAGCAACAATGGGGTTATGGCTCGATGCTACGTCTGCACCGGGATATGCCTTTATTGATTTGATACTATTTTTATATCTGGTGTTAATCATCAGGTAATCTATCTGATTTTTCACGATTTTGTCTTTGGTGTTTTGTGGTGATGTCCAGGTGTAAAGTCTTCGTTTTGGGAGTTTAAAGAACGTATTTGAAATTACCATGTTATTTTCTTGGCAAAATTGAATCAGGCGGTCTCCTCTGTCGTTGCGAGTACTGAGTCCATAGCTTCCTATACAGTCCCTTACCTTGCCTTGGCCCACCTTGGCATTCAGATCTCCCATTACAACTGTAACATCTCTGGGCTTTGTTTGTTTCAACATGATTTTAATTTCCTCATAGAAACGTTCCACCTCCTCGTCATCTTTGTCTGCTATAGGTGCGTAGACCTGGATTATGTTGAGCTTTCCGTGTGTTGTTTTTAACTGTAATAGTATTACAAATCTGTTAAATATGTAATATCTGGTTCCATTTCATTAAGCTTTCTTTTAAAATGAAATCTTTAGCATCTAAAAACTCTAAAATAGCCTCAAAAACTGGAAAATAACTTTGCCTTCTCGTCAGCGTACTAAGGTAGGTTTTCGGCGTTTCCTTCACACAACTGCGAGAATAATTTAGAATTTAACGCGTTGCTCCGAATTTTGTTAATTGCGCTTATGATGAATTAATTACTGAAGATTGATGAAATTTGTCTCTCAGGTCTTTCGCAATTAAATGTTGTGTGAATTTCAAACTTTTTGGATATATTTTATTTTAAATGGTTTATAAAACCACGGTAAACACTACCATGCATATGCTACTGATATATTTGATAAAGTAATCTCTTTTTCCAATTTCTCAAAATATTGAATATAGATTCGCCATTGTATCTGTTGTAAATGTTCCTGCAAAAAACAGTTTCTTGTGGAGAATATATGCCGATGACAGTGGTTCACTACCAGGTAAAGGTAACTGGTCCAGTTGTATGGAGAACTGGGTCGTTTGCAGATAATTACAGAAAAAGCTTTCCACAACTTGACTCATTTCATCAATACGTCTTTGGGCTGTGTTGTTGCCTAAATGGATTTTTCAGCACATATTATACGCAGGTTTGTGAAGAATAGTTTTAACAGCCTATTTAATAGCTCTTTCCCCATATTATGCGCCTTTTCTGATTCTATTATCACTAGGGAGCTATTATATGATACTTTAAATCATCATCTCTTTTAACATTGAAGCGAACATTCTGTCTTTTCAAAATTTTTTTAGTGTTTAAAATTATTTCAAATATTTAGGAGGACACCTTCTCAGATGATCCTTCAACTTGGATAGTTTCATAGCATTATTACTTAAAACTCGGTTGCATATAAGGCATATAGGCTGGTGTTTGTTTGACAACGATGGAATGAAATTGAACTTCAAATAATTAACGATGTACTGCTTACTTCCTTTTATATTTATTTATCGGAATTTATTCTTTAGAAATATAGTTATATTACTAAAGTTCTTCAAAAATATATTGACGATAATCTCACATGAATATTTTGATTTTAATGTCAAATATATTTCACTAAAACGAATGTTGAAGAAATCACATTAGTTAGGTATTTCCCGAATCATTATTAAAGGAAGAACAAAAAAGATATTTTGATTGAATGATTACCTACAGGGGAGTCCTATTTACTTTTCTTTTTAACGGGACAAAGTAAACAGCAGCTCAAATACAAGACAGATTAAAAATTTAGATTTAGTGAAAGCTTAATTATTTTTACCTAAAATTATCCAATCTAAAATAAAAAAGACATATAGAGGCTTCATAATGCAATTAAAACACACACATCGGTTTATTCATAATTTATTTTTTCATCCTACAACTAGGTTGAATTTATTTATACAGTCTTATTCAGCTTGGCTCTCTTTGCTGGGATGGGCAGCAATCCATTCAAGAGCTCTTTGGATAGCGGCAGGTACTGGTGGGGGTGTGTTTTCATCAACTGGAGCTACTGGAAGATGATCTCCTTGAGGTTGGAATCTACAAGAAAAGACGTATTATTTAGCATAATTTTATATCTTAAACATAAATGTAAACTTCGTTGTTGTAAAATTAACATAAGCAATCATGTTATTTTACGAAAAAAAAAATTAATTTTGGGCCATATCATAAAAGATAATTGTCTTTCTTCCTTCTGAATTACAACTTTTATAATTTACCACTAACTCTGAATAATTTATTTTATTTATGTCGTTATTTCTCAAAACAAAATACTAATTTACTTAAACTTGGCTAATAGCATCATAATTTTGATATTTTAAAAATTATCAAAAGGGCAATATCAATTCTTCCAAATATTTACCGTTAACAAATTATTAAATTCATAATTTGTGCTCATTTAAATAGCTCTGAAAAGTCAGCTAACTAGTAAGAAGCTTAATTTTTCACTTCCATTTATTAAGAGCTTTTTTGTCTTTTACAACCCCTATATTCAGAATCACAATTTAAGGTTTTTCGTTACATACTAGAGTTTAGTATTTTGCCAAGCGTTTAATTTCAAGACTTTATAGTTTTAGTCTTCATATATTAGTGTTTTTCAACAATATTTATATTTATATATTCATTTGAATAAGAAAAATTCTATTTATACAACAAATTTTCGTTAATATTTTGGTCTTAATCACCTTATTAATTGAGGACGCACTGCCTGGGCATCGGCTTATTATATTAGGTAAGAATTATGACATACGTATCTTAATTACATTTTTCAATATTGTCGATTTAATTTACACAATATTTAAAAATTAACACGTGATACAATATTCAAATAATATTATGAAGAAAGATTAAAATATTGATTAAAATCGAAATTGATATTGGACAAATTTTAACCTCTCAAACGAGATAAATATGTTTTGTGCCTTTCATTTCATTTTTCGGTATAATATCTAAATATTTAAAGAAAAATAGGGTCGTTTACTTACCCATCTTCGTTGGCAACGTATGATAGGTGAATGGGAGTACCATCATCAGCGGTGTATGAGAAAGAACCTTGTACTTCTTCAGCCTCGTTGTCGGTACCAGCGTTTTTAAGGACACCCTGTTCTTGAGCACTGATTCCATTTCCAGTTTCATATGAGTTATGGAATGAGCCATCTGGGCTAATATCTTGGTCTTGGCTAAGAATTGGAATAGGCTCGTTGAGAGAACCTGCAGATGCTACTGCTACGAAAGCGAGAACAATCTGAAACGAAACGGAATCGTTAATATTAAATATTGCTCTCCTATTATTTTTAATAAAAAATCTTCAAATAAAAAAGCTGTTTTAATTTGTACACTGTGACTTAAAGTTTTAAATTTGGTACATTTTCATAAAAGTATTGTATTTTATAGTTATGCAATATAAAAAGTTTGTAATATATTTTTTAAATAAAATACAATCTACATTTTTAATTTCTCAATTGTCTTCAAAATTATAATCTAATTCAGTAAAATAGTATTCTCTACAAGTTTTTTTTTTAGAAAAAAACAATTAATGTTATTAGACAGTAATAATTATTTGGAGTCAACACTAGTTACCTTTATTTTTAACTTTAGCGGTCTTATGAGAAAATATCAAGTTTTACAATAACACCGATAAAATGATTGTTATTATGATTAGTAAATTGAGATGTTGTATTAATGATCCTGACAAGTTTTGTTACGGTTGTTATCAATATATTTTGAAAGATCAGTGAAAGATCATATTAAATCCGCTTATATTTTGTTTATTTCAGTATTGAAATTTACAATCAAGATAAAGTGTGAATTTCTCATGGTATGCCTAAAAAATTAGGCATTGAACACTTATAACAGTGCGAGAAAGGTACACCAAAGTCTTTGAAATTTAGAGTACCTATAATTTCTAAAAAAAAACTGTATGATTTATATAGTGAGAATCAACAAAAACAATGTCCATAAATAGAAATATACTAATATTTCTTCAGCAAAAAGATCAGATTTTCATTCAGTAAATGCTCTAGTACCAATTTTAATCAAAAACATACTCTCGGGAGGAAGAAATTCAAAAGTTTAGTGCTTCCAAAGAACTTGCCGAGTAACTAGCATCCAGTTTAAAGGAAATATATGCCTTACTTTATATCGAACGAGGGAACGAGACTTACTGCAATTTTACTCTTCTGATGCAAATTTATTTTACTTTATTGATATACTTAGAGACATATCAGGCAAGTGTTGGGCGTCATTTTATTAACAGTAATAAACGGAGTCTAAAAGTTGTTCTTCTACCTAATGGCAATAAACCTACTTTTATTCCTATTGTCCACTCTATTAATATGGAAAAAGACCAAGAGATTTCAATGCTTCCATAGAAAATAAAATATGTTGGACACAAATGGGTGATATGTATTATCTTGAAGAGAGTTAATTTTTTGTTAGGTCAAGCGAGTGACTGTACAAAATACCATTGTTTTATTTGTCTTTGGGATAGTCGAGCGAAATCTAGACACTGGATCCCCAAAAATTGGTTAACTAGAGACACTTTGGTCATTGGTGAAAAAAATGTATTTAAAGCGCCTTTGGTTTTTCGAGAAAAAATCATACTTTCACCCCTGAATATAAAATTATAGTTAAAGAAACACTATTTAAGAGCTCTGAATGAAAATAGTCAATGTTATAATTTTATTTCTCAGATACTTCCTGGATTAAAAATAAAAAGCAGGTATTTTGGATGGGCTCCAGAGACGTCGATTAATCAAGGACTTCACTAATGTTGTGACACCTTTGATTGAGCTTGAACGACTTGAATGAAAATTTTTTGTAGCGGTTACAAAAAAATATCCTCTCTGAAAACTATGAAGAGTTAATTGATGAAATGCGTCATCACTTTAAAATTTTGCATAAAAGTACACTACCTTTATAGTCATATCGATCACTTTGAACAAAAACTAGATCATAGCTAAAGGGAACGTTTCCATTAAAACATTAAAACAATGGAGAATAGGTATCAAGTCAGATGGAACGTCCATATGATGGCAAACTACTGCTGGGGGCTTATAAGTAATAATCCAATGCAAATTTACTCTAGAAAATTACTTAAGAAACAATTTCTGCACGTGGAAAGTTAAAATGAAGCTAGTTTTGTCTAAATGTTCTTTTTTTATTTTGTAAACTACAGCTAAAATGAAAAAAAAACAGTAATATTTTGGGCATTAGCTCGTTTGACATACCTAAAACCAGATCTTAGGTATTAGGCACCAAAAGGTGTATAGGCTTGTGAAAAAGGTTGATCAAAAGATAAAAACAGTGCAGGATAGGTATCAAGTCAAATGGAACGTTTATATGATGGCAGACTATTGCTAGCGTGCTTATGCATGATAATCTAAATCAAATTTACTCTAGAGAATTACTTAAAAAACAATTTCTGCAAGTGAAAAGTTAAAATGAAGCTATTTTTATATAAATGCTCTTTTTCTATTTCGTTGCTCCTAAAATGAAAAAAAATAAACAGTAATATTTTCGAAATTAGCTCGTTAGACATACCTAAAACCTGATCTTAAGTCTTAGGTACCAAAAGATGTATACTCCTGTGAAAAACGTTGAATACTGCTATATGTGGGCTTATATTATATATATCATTTGTGAATGTATATCAAAATTTATGTAATATGCTATATCTGGATTTAATATGCTACAATAGTTTGGAGCAATATTGTAATAACTGCTTTCAATTATTTCAATTATTCCCAAAAAATTTGAAAAGCTGGTATAACAAAAGGAAATTTTTATTACTACTAATCTTAATATTTTTTCAGTTCTAAGTATAAATAATTTTTGATGAACTCCAAACAAAGGAGGTTATTAATTTGAATTCTGTATATATTTTTTAATATTTGTTCATGCCTAATTTTCAATGACAGTGGGATATTTTGATGAAATTTTCAAAATGTTCTAATGGATTCTCGAAAGTAGTCCCATAATCATTTCGGCGTTAAGTTTAATGCAAAGAGATTAAAAACTGAAAACATTGAAAACATTTTTCGGTTTAGAATATACAACCATTAATAGAGATATTTTAGCAAAATTTTAAACAATTTATAATTTACTTTTTACGTTTTAATTCATTTTTTTTATATCAATTTCGATTTTAGAAAAAAAATACTCTTTTTTAAATCGATCGAAAGTATATTATATATGTATATTAGATCTCAATTTAAATTTTTATTCTTCCAAAAAAAATATGATAATTAAGAACATTAATTTGTATTAATAATAATTTTTTTTATTACAGAGCGAAACAAAAAAATAAATTAATCTAAATTTAGAAATTTGTTTTTAAATATAGTCCTTTTCTATAACAATTAATAATCCCATAAAATGTTAAAAAAAACCCTATAAGTGTGTTAAAACGAATAACTATATTATATACTTACGAAATATTTCATTTTTGTGAAGATTTGGTTTGTAACGAGAGAACACAACCAAGTGATGAAACAGTTAAAACGTTTGAATTTATATATGACTTAGTAATGCTATTTCATTGATTCAAGTTTTTACAAAAGGTTATAAAATCTTCTTTAATATTCAAGGCCTTTATAATAAAATTTGGCTTAAAATGGGTAACTAAAAGTCAAATTAGATTTATGTAAATGTAACTAATTGCCACAAAAATATACTTTCACTTAAGTTATTAAAATGAGAATTCATTTATACATATATAATGCGATGTTTTTGTGGAGATAAATGATGTAACATAACAATTTATCTAGGACTATAATTAAAAGGTAAATCACCTGCCCCGTATTTTCAAGTTCACCTTCTTAGATTCCATAATAATTTTCCTTTCCATAAAATTTTAATTAAAATTTGAATTAAATTATTCAAATTATAACATAAAATATCCGCCTAGTAGGCAGTAGCTAAAAAGCAGGGAGTAAGAACAAAAATAGGTCATTACAGGAAACTGACAGCGGAATATTGTAGGTAATATTATAACTAATGAAGAAAAAATAATCCGAACCTTCGGTAACCCACTGGGAAGAAATGGAAGTGATTTTTAGGGGTAAAAAACAGTTTTTTGCGGTTTGCGGCTAAATTACGCATCTTATCGAAAAAAGTTAAATATAAAAGTTATAGACAATAAAAAGATCTATAACTTTTATAAAAACCATTTTTACCCTAAACTCAAAATTTTCCGAGAAAAATACAAAAAACCGTTCCTCCGGTTTTTGGTTTTTTCTTAAACAAAAATGATTCGATTAAGCTCAATCTTGAACAGATTATATCTTTTGATGCCTCAAATAAGCTAAAATTGTTTTATGCAAAAATATTCAACCGTTGAGATTTTATTTAACTCTAATAAAATAAAATTTTAATTAAAAAAATTGAACCGACATCTAAAAGTGTGCTAAAAAGTGAAAAATAACTATAAATTTTTATATGATATTGAAATTTTTGAAGTCGGCGCCAACATGGTACCAGACAAAATGTAATTCGCATGAAGAGATTAAAAATACTTCATTTGTAATTGTTTTTTTACCATAATTTGTGTATATTTGTAGTTATTTATCTCATTTAGAAATAATTTGGCGCCTACTTCAAAAATTTCATTGTCATATAAAAATTTATAGTTTTGCACTTTTTAGCGCACTTTTAAAAGTCAGTTCAATTTTTTTTATATTTTTTTTTCGATTTTTAGTTTTGAATTCATTATGATACCATAAATTATTTGAACTAAGTACTAATCGAGATTAGTGTACCTCGCAGTGACTCCAAGGTGGCAAAAAAATGCCCATTTTATCCAAAGTTGTAAATTACCCTAAAATGAACCACTAAAAATTCTTTGATTCTTATAGAAAACCTATTCACCTGGAGATGAACTGTCCAGGAGGCTCAAATACTTTTCTTTTTCCAATTTTAGAATATAACTGTAACTCAATAGACATCAAAAGATCAAATTTAACAAATTTTTTAATTCAATAAAAAAAGCCAATATACAAAAATTAAACCAACTTAAATCTACCAAAGTTAAAAATATTAAATCTCACCCATGTTGGTTTTTAAAATTTAACAGATATTAACATACCCAGGGAGGTCATTATTTTGATTTCCCGTGGTCCAAAATTCAGTCCTTGTCCACCTACGACTCAAATTACAATCCCTTCATTATTGGCTGATTTTGAAAATAGTATAGTAAAATTTGATGATAAACAGAAGGATTACTTTCGTTCTTAATACACTAATATAAGAATCATAACAATAGACCGTTTTTGTCAAACATTTATAACAAAAATAGGCTCTTTCTAAGGAACCACCCTGATTTATATATACTACGTAGTGATAAGGAAAATGTAACTGTAGCAATGAAAAAAAGATGTATATCAGTCAAAGAGTCAAGAATTGTTAGATGATACCAATTATTACAAGAATCCCCTATAGTAGTTTTGGAGAAAATCGAAAAATTTTTAGAACGCCATATTGAATCCGCCAGATTGAAGTTTTCAGAAAATATTTTAAATTCGTAATTAACACTAACAAAAATCCCCGAATATTGATTTTGGACAAAATCAAGAGATGTAGAATCATTAATCCGCCATCTTGGATCCGCCATATTTAATTTTTTTAATAATTTCAGATTCGTAATGTGCGATCCCAAAAACTCTTCTATATCAATTTTGAAATAAATCGGACAAAATTAATTTTTACCGCCATATTAAATACGCCAAATTGAATTTTTTAAAAATAATTTCAGATTCGTTATGTGTGACCCCGAAAACTCCCCATACCAATTTTGGAGAAAATCGGACAAAATTCATTTTTTTGTCCACAATATTAGATCCGCCATATTGAATTTTTTTAAAATAATTTTTGAGATTCGTTAAGTGCTACCCCGAAAACTCCCATTGTCATTGTTTGCCATATTGGATCCGCCATATTGAATTTTTAAAAATATTTCAGATTTGTTTTGTTCAATCCCGAAAATTTCCCCATGTCAATTTTGGAGAAAATCGGACAAAATTAATTTTTTTGGTCGCCATATTGTCAGCGCCATCTTGGACTTTACTGCACCAATTTCATCCAAAAAAATATGGGACCATCGCAGCAACTTCCTGAATACAACGTAAAAAATTTCATTCAAATCGGTGCCGCCATTTCGGAGTAATCGGTGTACATACATAAAAAGATACATAGTCGACGAATTAAGAGACTCCTTCTTTTAGAAGTCGGTTAAAATCGTGAAACTTTCAATCGCATTCCCTCTTAAAATCAATTGTTCAACAGAGTTTGGACTGGGCTCGCTTTTCTCGTTTTTACTTCTACTTTAAATCAATGGAAAAAAATATATATATAGTTCAATGGAACATATTTCCGAAAAATCTAAAACACCGAAAATTTGGCTTTTTTCGATATGCGTTTTGCGATTATTGTCAATAATTTGTTATTATTTATTAAAATGAGTACAATATTATAACATCATTATTTACTACAAACAATGAGTAAAAAGATTATAAATTCACTCCATTTAAATTATCAAATAAACAAGAAAAAAAAAATAGTTTTGCTTGGCAGGAGCTTGAAATTGTTCCTTTATCAATTTTTTAATTCCTACGTTATTTATTCCATAATTTTTATTCATTTGTATTAATTTAAATATTTTAATTAAAAATTTTTCATTATTATTCCGAGTAATGCTGGTAATCCTGGCCCTTGCAGCTGTCCCATCTCGCTGAGAGACACCTCCTTAATTGCTTGACTTCAATATTTAAAAGTGAAAGGTTCGAAAGTATTGTCAGTATTCTTGAATTTTGTAATATTCTAGAAGGTTTTGGAACATATTAGAATATAATGAAAATGGAGCAATACAAAGACTTTGTATTGTAAGCAAAGGAGGGGAACAGACCTGGCTTCTACTAGTAGAGAAGTAGAGAGATCTCAGTTCATTTCGGAGCATCGAGCGAGCAGCTGTTATACTTTTAAGATTATTTTTAATTTAAAGAAGCAGTATAGATGAAAAATATACCATACTTAGAAGAAAAATTTTTATCTAAGTAATGAAAATAAATTAATATAAATATTAACACAAGAATTTGAAACAGCAGGATTCACATGTAAACAAGCAACGGAAAATGTTGATACTCTCATAATAAATGCAGTAATTGAAGTCGCCGTAGATAATTAAACAGTGGTGGTTGTTAGACAAGACATTGATCTGCTTGTGCTTTTAAATGAATTAAATGATAGAAATTCGGAAATATTATTTTACAAACCATCTATAGGTAACATTCGCGATTCTTACTACACTTCTAATAGCTTCAATGATCCATCACAACGAAACTATTTAGCTTTTCTGCATTGTTTCACTGGCAGCGATACTACCTCAGGTTTAGCAGGAAAACGAAAAGTAACGACGATAGAAACACTCCTGCAAAATAACGATTTAGCTGCCTTGGCTGTCATCTTTTACAAAAAAGACGCAGGCAAAGAGTTGATAGCTGAAGTGACTGTAAATAAATAGCATAGATTGACAGTAAAAAAAATGTAGCGCTTCATGATTTGCGGTTTCATATGTACCCAATAACGACGATTAAATCTACCTTCAAATTGGACAAATTACGGTCAACATTAGAAGCAGCAAAACAACATTGTTTTAGAGCAGCCGAATATCACTGAAGATCAGTTGATACTCGATAGTCACCTTTAAACAATTTGTTGCAGTTATGAAAAAGGTTTTTCTACTGTAAGATGTAACTGTAGGAAACATGGTCTAAAATGTTTCATTTATGATCAAGTTGTTACAATTTAAAAAATTGTACAAATGCTGAAGCTCAAAGATTTTCAAGTGACTCAGAAAAATGGAGCCCAGTAATGTTGAAGCAGTTGATGATATTTACGAATTTCTTGGAGAACCTATTAGTTGTGTGGATTCAGATGAAGAAGAACCACCACTTTCTGCAAAGAGGGCGAGACTTGACAATGATGATATATTAAAAAAACTTTTTACATAATGTGTGATAATTGTATTACATTAAAATTATTAAATTTCTTAATATTTTTAAAATGACTTTATCACTGGTAATAATTGTTAGTTATTAAATTACTTAGTTTTTTTAGCGTATGTTTTGTGAGAAAAAGACTGGCCATAATTACCAAGTTTATTGCGACATGCAATTATGGTCTTGTCATTCTGCATCCCTCTGTTCAATTCTAAATCCACTCCAATACTTTCTTCGCATCTCCAACAATTTGAATTTCAAACAGAACATTGTTCAATATTAAACAATTTAAATTGAGTAAATTAATATATGCTAAAAGTAATTTTTTTACTTTTGCAAAAATTTTTTAGTTTTGTTTAATAATAGACAATTAACGAATTAACAATTCCTTTTTCTAAATAAACAATTTAAAAGTTATTAACGATTAAAATTAAAAATAAATATATTAAAATTATCAAATATACAAAAATGGGGTCATTTAAATGCTGCACCTATGTTTTTATGGTAGAAGACATAGAGGTTAACAACATACTGTTTTGTTTATTTAACAATTTAAACGTAGTTGAGCGATGCAACAAATTTATAATTTTTTTACTCATTATTTTTAGTAAACAATTATATTATAAAATTACAATAATGTTAATAAATAGTAGCAAATTATTCACAATAATCGTAAAACGCATATTGAAAAAAACAATTTTTTGGGTTTTTTCGATTTTTCGACAAATTTTTCCATTGTACTATATAATTTTTTTTTCATTTATTAAAAGTAGAAGTAAAAACGGAAAAAGCGGGCCTAGTTCGAACTCTGTTGGACAATTAATTTTAAGACGAAATACCGAGCGCCCTAACTTAAGTAGCTAGAGTTTCTTATGGAGCCAAATCAAATATTTGCATTATAAATCTGAACTCTTCTCAGTTAATACGATTAAAGAATCCAGTATTCTTTACAAGTAGTACAAAATGTATTTTTAAACCAATCTACTGTAGGATAGTTGCTGAAAGACATTCTTTATATCTTCTAAAATAGTTTCTTTTTCATGGTTTGTTGTTGTCTATGTTTTCAAAAACAGACGTGTAAGTATTTCGAAAACAGATGAATATAAGGATAAGGATTATTTAGTAAAAAATGATAAAGGATTTAGAAACGTAATAATATACAATGTGTATCATTAAAAAAATTTGAGTTGACTCTAGAAATATTCTGATCCATCCTAGATAATATTTTCTTTTTTAAAAAAAAATGCATTTCAAAAAATAAAATTAACTGCTTCGAATGATTTTTCAATAAATTATAGTAATGAGTTTGTGTTCCATATAAAACGCAGATTTTTTTCTCTATCACAACCCTATATACAATTAATAGAGTAATACATGGCTGCTGGTAGAGCAAACCGTCATATAAATATTTTCTTACTTTTGGAGGTGACTTGGATATTTTTTAATAAATATTTAACCTCCAATTTCAAAAAGTATCGCTCTCGAAACTATGTGGATAAGAGAATTTTATTAAACTATAAAAAAAAATGACAATTTTCAAATGAAAAATGAACAAAATTTGTTTTATTCGATGATGTAATTACTGAAGAAATTGTTATATTTTTGTATTATTATTTATATATTCAGCAGAATGACATTAGTAGTTGATTTGTTGATATTTAATTAAAATAATTATTATTATTTTTTAATTTTCTGAATACTAATGTTTTGTGGCAAAGAAAATGTAGTGATACATGTTTGTAACCTCCTTTTCTTTTGCATCATTATCAAGCATATATACAGGGTGTCAGGCAAGTACTTCCTAATTTCTCAGGAATATACAAGCGAGATCAAAATCAACCTATTTTATCATAGAAAAAAAAATCGTGAAGTGGTTCTTAACAGAGAAACAGAGCTCTAAATGGGTACTTAGAAATATTCCTTGTCGGCTTTAAGTTTTGAACCAACTTGTATATTTTATAAAAGCTATAAAGACTCATTATACCATACTACAGTAGATGTTTTAGATCATCAGAGAAGTAAGGAAAGGACTTGCAGTTGTGACAGAATTTGATTATAGACTCCAGCTAATGACATATTGAGGTAGCGTTAATCATTTTATCTATAATCATTTTTGCCCCATATTTATTAGTAACTATTTTAATAACCTACAATTAAAATTTCACAGTAATAAAGACACTCTGGAAGTCTGGTCGTGCGTCTTCTCTCTTGCAGCTTTAGAACCCAACAACTATGGTTATTTAAGCTTACCAACCACAACTCAGAACTTCAAGACTCAGGAAAGGCTGCTAGTTAGTTGATCAGAAGACATCTCTTGTTTTGTAAGTCTCGCAATAGCGCGCCCGCAAGTTAATTCGCGTGAAGGTTTTAATTAAATTGAATAAAACAAGTTTCTCAAAACACTTAAATCTATTTAACAAAAATAAATAGAAAAACGAACTATTTACAGTGAGAAACTTAAAACTAATAACAATTACAAAAAACTAACATAATTGCTCTTCTCGGCCGTTATTTAACCAAAAACTTAAAACCCAATTTTGAAAAAAACACGTATAAATAGCTTAATAAAATATTAAACAAAAAAAGAAATAAAACGCGAAAACCAGCTATTTATGTTACTTAATCAAACCGTATGAAAATCGCAAAATGCTCCACTAAAATAACACGCGATAATCCCTTAATTTCCCAAATTAAACAAAGATAACCTTCTTCCCCGACATTTATACCCGGGACGTAATTATTCTACGGCACTGGTACTCACGGTACCGTTCTAACGAATTTCGAATTGTGACTGACATTTACTATTCCTTGAAAGAGTGTCTTCGAAACTTACACCCCTCGACACCCCTCTGATTCCCGTTTGTACCCATATTACCCGAACCCTGAAATGTCAATTTCTTTCCCGTAAAGTTCGAAGGTTTCGACCGTTACGTGCTGAGGGCGTTAGCTATTCTATACCGGATGCTTGATTCCCGAATTTGCCTCCGAGCGTCTTAATAATAATTTTTATATAAACACAATTAATAAAACTATTCTATTTCTTTCTATAACTAAAGGAATAAGATAATATAACGTCTGTGAAAAAACCTGAGCGCCCTTTTATTCATAATGCTGGTATTTGAATCATTCTTTCTTGCAATCAGGAAAAACAGACGCTACATGCCTCTTTTCACAAATCAAACGTTATATTACAGTATAATGAGTTTATTTGATTATTCTTTTGTTTCCTAATAATGGAAAAATCGTTCAATATTTTAATATATTTTAACGGTATTTCATATACCATATGTTAAAAACTACCCTTAACACGTCTGGTTTTACTTACATAATCAGAGTAGGATTATTTTGACAGATTTATAGCCAAATATTAGAAAGGGTCCTTTAGTTTCATGACTTCATAAATTTACTGAGTTTATATGTTTTTAAGAAAACATTTAAATCAAAAAAATAATAAAAGTTAAGCTCGATAACTGATTTATTTTTCCTTTAGACTTTCGTGGATAGTGATAAAAAATATAACTACCCTATTCCCACGGGAAATCTATTCACAGAGTGATTATTTAATTATTTATTTTAATAGAATATAGTTGACATTGAACAATGAAAAATAATTAACATTTGTTCCATTACACAGTTATACTCGTTGGGATTAATTTTTAATATGTATCATTTTACAGAGCTAAAAATTAGTTTTTTAAATACTTTGGTTATTCCTCTTCAAAAAAGGTAGACTCAATTTATTTTGATGACACTCTCGGTTTTCGAGATAAATCGGTTTTTATGCGAAAAATTCAAAATTTACCAATGCTAAACACTAACAGGTAAAAATAAAATACACAGTGTACGCTTATGTGCTTTAGTTTATAGGGAAGCGCTGTCTAATTCATCGAAGGCAAGAAGATATTATTCTAAAAGATCTCCAGCTCAGACGTTGTCAAATCCAGAAACATTTCAAAGTATTGATCGGGGCTAATTAATTTACAATGTTATTAAAATGTAAAAGTAGTGAAAACGTGTAAATGTTATTTTGGCAAATGTTTAATATGGGCACCACGTACTTCAATACATTTTCTTATTCTTCGAATATTCCGGTATTATTACGGACTTAGTTAGAATCCTGTGCTATTCTGGCTAGTAGTTCTTCTCTAGTAATACTGGTGTGAGACTATTTGTACACACATCTTCAATCAGAATTCTCTGTTAAAGGACACATTGGCACTATAAAAGAAAAAAAAAACAATTTTTGCAAAAGAGTCTACTTAAAAAATTTAAGTTTTCAATCATATTGCTGACAATTCTTCCAAAGTGGTCTGTTAAAAATAAAGATAATACAAAAAATAAATTTAAGAAGTTTAAATACTATTAAGCAAAGGGCTTAATTTCGCATTAGCATCTAAAAGCATACCTGTTTTAGACATCATAAGCTTCGAAGAAATAATACAAGTGGACGAAAACCATTCTGATGAGTTTAAGTGGAAAAAGAAAATCAACCTTGGAAGACAAGAAAAATCCCGTTCAAAAACTCTCCAAATTAGAAACATCTGCTTTAAAAGAACTTCGTAAGGATGAATCCATGAAAATTCTACCAGCGGGCAAAGGAAATGCAACAGTGATCAGACATCGTAACGTACGACCAAAACGTCGGAGATATCCCGGAGAAAGGAAAAAATTATCAGACAGCTGGTTGAAAAATCTATCGAATACGATAAACCGCTGTTCATTTGTTTTGTGGACTTTACACAAGCGTTCGACCGAGTCAAACTGGAACTACTGCGAAGAAAACAAGTAGACGAAGCAATCATACTCACAATATACAAACTGAATTCCAAAAACACCATGGTAATTAAAACAAATAACACTCTAACAGAGGAAATCCCACTATCCATAGGAATAAGACAGGGTGATAGCCTAAGTCCAACACTCTTCAATGTAATCATGGACAAAATCATTGATGAGGTAAAAAGCACAAATATTGGGTACCCAATGGGACACAACATCGTTCAGATTATATGCTTTGCAGGCGATGTTGCCTTGACAGCAGATAACGAGGATAACTTACAAAGAATGCTTTTCCATCTCAATCGAACAGTCAAATAGTATACTATGAACATATCTGTGGAGAAAACCAAAGCAATGGTAATAGCAAAACAACCGGTAAGATGCAAAATAATGGTAGTAGACAAACATATCGAACAGGTTGGGAAGTTTAAATACCTAGGAGCACATATAACAAGTAACAGGGCAGTAACGGAAGAAGTACGCACACAACCCAACAAAGCGGCCATGATATCAGGCCAACTAAGAGACATAATCTGGAACAATAAACATATGACGGTTGAGAGCAAAGCAAGAATTTACAAGATCTGTGTAAGACCGATACTGACCTACGGCGCAGAAAGAAGAAATGAAACAACAAAGACAAAACAAATTATGAGAACCACAGAAATGAAAACGGGAACAAGTTTAAGAGATAGAATAAGAAACACAAAAATACGCGAGGACAGCGGAGTGGGGGATGTTGTGAAGTGGGTTCGAAACCGTCTTAGGCAGTGGAGAGATCACGTGGAACGAATGGACGATGATAGACTAGCAAAAACCGTGATGAGAGAGAAACCAAACACCAAACGGCCGCCTGGACGGCCCTCCAAAAGATGGAGAGACAGCTGGATTTCGACCTCAAACGAGGATCGATGAAACATCGTGTAGATAACAGAACTTGGTTCTACCTAGAAGAAGAAGAAGAAATCTCATACACAAAAAGGGGAAACGTCGTGATCAGGTAGTGTAGAACAAGCCTGGGATTAACAACACTATATAAAATGATGTGAAATTGCGGCAATATATATGGAACTCAACATGGAAAAAAAATTATAGAAGCAGCTTCCATTAAAAGTAATAATGAAATCTTCAGTAAACCCAGTGTTGAGATACCTAATCTTTGGCCACCACTACTTTGTAACATCAAATCATTGGAGTGTGTACAGTGAAGCGAAACTTTGCGCATCAATGGTCACAGTCTCTGTATAAGCTCGTAGTCTTAAGACAAAACATTCAGATTATACGTGATAATGATTAGAGATACAACCTAATTGAAACGTCGTAAAAACACACAAAAATAAAGACAATACAAGTCGGACAACCACATTTTAGTCAAGGTATATTTTAGTTTATAATCCATCCTGTATATAAGCCATTTATAAAAATTTTTTTTTGCTACATCACAAAAATAACAAACTTTCGACAGACCTCTAGTCGTAAATTAAATACGTTTTAATCTATTTAATAACTTTACCTAAAAGAAAACTTAAGGTAAATATTATTCCATTTTGTGTATTCTATAACTAAAAATATTGTTTAACTAATAAAATTTCCAAAAAATATACATTTTTTCTTGTATTGTGCTGTTTCAGAATACTGAATGTTGTTTGTATGTCAATAAAACTTTAATCCATTCCCAAAAACGTACAGTTTAAATATCGAGCCATCAAGAAATTAATTTCTTCTGCAACAAGAAATAAGATATAATTTATAGAAAAATACTAAGTGGTTTGTTTCTCTTCTGAAAATGAAGGTATTACTATATATAACTGAGCTAAATGCTTAATAATGATTTACATATAGAAATATCCAAAATAGCATTTGAAAAACACAATGACTTGACAACACACTGCATTGATTTGATTGAAGATTACTAAATCCTGGTTTTTCTTAAATTTGTGTCACAAAAATATTTTTTTTTAATGTACTGTCTCTCAATTTTAAATTTTTGTAAATTGAAATCATTTAAATAAAATTGTTTAAAAAAAATAAACTGACTTCCAAAAATGCGCTAAAAAGCGAAAAATAACAATATACATTTTTTAAACGAAATTGAAATTTTGTTAACTCGATGCCAAATTAATAATTGAAAAATAGAGTTCGCATAAAAAGATTGAAAAATGTTTTATTTTTAAATTGCTTTCCTAATGTAACTCGTATGTATCTCGTGTTGGTAGTTTCACTTAGTAATAATTGGCGCCGACTTCAAAAATTTCAATTTCATTTAAAAATTTATATTGTTATTTTTCACTTTTTGATGCAATTTTAGAAATCGGTTCAACTTTTTTATAAATATTTTATTAACCAACTTCTAAAAGAAGGAGGTTCTCAATTCGTCGACTATGTATGTTTTTTATGTATGTACACCGATTACTCCAGAACGGCGGCACCAATTAGAATCGAGGAAGTTGCTGCGGTGGTCCCATATTTTTTTGGATGAAATTGATGCAGCAAAATCCAAAATTGCGCTGACAATATGGCGGCCAAACAATTAATTTTGTTCGATTTTCTACAAACTTGTCATGGGGGAATTTTAAGGGTCGTACACAACGAGTTTGGAATTATTTTTAAAAAATTCAATATGGCGGATACAATATGGTACACAAAAAAAATTAATTTTGTCCGATTTTCTCGAAAATTGGTATACGAGAGTTTTTGGGGTAGCACATAACGAATCTAAAATTATTTTTAAAAAATTTAACATGACGGATCCAATATAACGGACGAAAAAATTAATTTTTTCCCATTTTCTCCAAAATTAATATGTGAGTTTTCGGGGTCGCGCATAACGAATATGAAATTATTTTTAATAAATTCAATATGGTTTATCCAATATGGCGGATAAAAAATTAATTTTGTCCGATTTTTTCAAAATTGATATAGAGGAGTTTTTGGGATCACACATTACGAATCTGAAATTATTTAATAAAAAATATCCATCCAAGATTCAAGATGGCGGATTAAAGTTTCTACATCTCTCGATTTTCTCAAAAATCAGTAGTGACCGATTTTGGTTAATGTTAATTACGAATTTAAAATATTTTTTGAAAAACTCAATCTGGCGGATTCAATATAATACTGATATAAGGGGGTTCTTGAGGGTATAAATTATGAATTTAAAAGTATTTTTTCAGGATTCAGTATGGCGAATCCAATATAGCGAACTAAAAATTTTACATTTTTCGATTTTGTTCAAAGGTGGGACCGAATCGTTTTTGAAGATGGAAATAGCGAATATAAAATTATTTTAAGAAAATCTAATACGTCAGATGCAATATGATGATCTACAAATTTTAAATTTCCGGATTTCATCCACAATTGGTATTAGGGGGCTTTGATGGGATTAGATTTAGATTAGATTAAGACGTCAAAATTATTTATTTGAAATTTAATATGGCGGATCCTATAAGGTTTGTTGAAAATTTTACCTTATTCGCTTTTTTTCAGATTTGATATTAAGGGGTTTTCGGGGTCGTATATTACGAATATGAGGTTAATTTTTACAACTATTAGGTTGATAAGATTCAATATGAGGGACTGAAAATTTTACATTTTCCTATTTGTTCTTAAAATGATATTGCGGTGTTCTTGGGGGTATACAAACTAACCTGAACTAACCTGAACTGACCTTAACTGATCTGAATTAACCTGAACTAACCTTAAAAACTTTTTCCAATCTAGTTTAAGGTCAAGGTCAAAGTCAAGGCCAAGATCAAGATCAAATATCTAGGTATATCTTAACTTATCTCAACCAACCTGAACTAACCCCTATTAACGTCAATTTACCTCAACTTAATTTGATTTAGCCCAATTTACCTCAAGTAACCTCAATTTACCTCAACGTACCTTAACTTACTTCAACTAACCTCAACTAATTTCAACTAACCTCTACTAACATCAACTAACCTCAGCTTAACTCAGCTAACCTCAATCAACTTTTCCAGTCAAGTTCAAGGTCAAGGTCACAATCAAGGTTAACGTCATCATCAAGAACTATGTCGTTGTCAAGATCAAGGTCAAGTATCTCATATACCTCAACTAACCTCATTGAGACTTTTATAATAACTGAGCTATTGGACTTGGCAACCTATATGAAGTTGATTAAACACAATAAATAATATATGGACGTTTTTTTCTAATTTTAAAAATTATTTGATCGAAAAACCTGCGGCAACCAAGCTTTTTAAAAATAAGATAATTAAAATGCCACTACCGGTCTGAGGATAAATAATAATTTTAATTTTTGAATTTTTTTACAGGAATTTAATCTTCGCAACACATTAGCAACTGAAAAACAATTATTGGGTTTTGCTGGCATATTTCCAGAAATCGACACCCACATGACTTTCAAAAACTGGAGAATATTAATAGTTACTGTAATCTCTTATTTGCTGGAAATTTCATTACTGATACTAATATTTATGAACCTTAAGGATCTAGGAAGTGTAATGGGTGCTTTGATGCTTTTCCTACAGCAGGCAGCGTTTATTTTCAAATTAAGTGTTCTAGTTTATAAAAGGAAAAGTTTAATATGGTTTGAAGATAAATTGGTCGAATTTTCTTCTTATCAATTTGACGCATCAGATATGTTACTGCTAAAAAATAATTTACGTAACAACTCAAGAGTGAGTCTAATTTACCGAATTAATTGCGCTATTTGTGTCACTTTTTTTGGGGTTTCACCATTGATCAAAAATGAATCTAATTATGAACTACCACTACCGGGATATATACCATTTAAAATAACAAACGGCATCACGTACACTATAACGTATCTCTTGCAAATATCGAGTCTGTATATAGCTGCAGCACTAAATACGACTGTTGACTTATTAAACTGTAGACTAATAACAGTAGCTTCATCATTATTAGAAATACTTATAAAGCAATTGAATAGAATTGGATACAAAAATGGCGAATATCTGGAAGGTGATTTTAAAAAATGTATTTATTTCCATATTGAAATATTAAGGTAAGTCTAACTTATAGCATTAAAGTTCGGACAAACTTTTAATCTCCATGACTTATGAATTTTAAAATGTCGATTATTAAAAGAATTTTGTAATTTCTGTAACAATAAACCATAAATTCTATATTAGATATACTCTATGAGAATGCGATTAGGTACGCCACAATTATACATATATATATATATATATATATATATATATATATATATATATATATATATATATATATATATATATCTTCTTCTGCTTTCTCAGCCAATTGACGTCCACTCCTGGACATAAGCCTCTCCGATGGTCCTCCACTGGGATCTGTCTCTCGCCTTCTGGAGCCAGTCTTTTCCAGCAAACTGTCTTATATCATCTACCCATCTGCGTTGTGGCCTGCCACGATTTCGGTTCGTTTCTTGCGGTCGCCAGTGCAGTAATTTACTCGTCCACCTATCGGGCTGTTGTCTAGCTATTTGGCCCACCCATTGCCACTTTAGTCATGATATGAGTTCAATGACGTCAACTACTTTAGTTCTTGATCTTATTACTTGATTTCGTATTTTATCCCGTAACGAGATTCCTAACATTTGTCTCTCCATGGAGCGTTGAGTGACTCGGAGCCTATTTGCGTTTTGTTTGATTAGTGTTATCGTTTCCATGCTGTAAGTAGCAACAGGTAAGACACACGTGTTATACACTTTCCGTTTAAGGTTGATTGGTGTGTTTCTCTTAAAACGTACTGCAACTTTCCATAGGCAGCCTATGCCAGCCCTATTCTCCTTGTTATTTCCGCCGTTTGATTTTCTTTGCCCAGTTTCATGACGTGGCCTAAATAGATATACTCTTGGACATTCTCTATGATTTCATTTTGAATTTCTATTTGTACAGTTGCGTCAGGGCTCATTAACTTAGTTTTCCCCAAGTTCATCTTAAGTCCCACTTTTTTCGCCTCTTCGTTGAAATCTTGAAGCATTTGTTTTAGCTCTTCTGGGTTGCTAGACATGGCAACAACATCGTCGGCGAAACGAAAATGACTAAGATAAGAACCGTCGACTCTCAAACCTTTCTCATCCCAATTTAGTTTTTTAAAGACATCTTCCAAAGCTAGCGTAAATAGTTTCAAAGAGATGACGTCTCCCTGACGCACACCTCTCATAACGTTTATTTTTTCCGTTTTTGTGTCTTCGTCGATTTTAACCTGTATAGTTGCGTTTTTATATATGTTCTGTATGATAGTGGTATACCTGGAGTCAATTCTAGCATTATTAAGTGATTTTAAGATCGCCCATGTTTCTATAGAGTCAAAGGCCTTGTGAAAATCTACAAATGCCAGGTGTATAGGAATGTTATATTCCTCGGTTTTTTCTAGGACTGTGCCCTATCTCCCAACCCATATATCTTCCAACCCGCACTTAGCCAGCGTGGAAGATTACGGCTAAAACCCTCCAATATATATATATATATATATATATATATATATATATATATATATATATATATAGTAATTCATCATGAAGGTGTTAACAATAACAACCTGATTTTTACCTGTCTCTGTATCTCCGTTACGGAGCACTTTAGGAATTTTTTTCTATGAAAAAGTAGGGTTATTTTGATTTCCCCTATATGCTCCGGAGAAATTAGAAGGTACTTAGCGGATACCCTGTATATACATATATTATTTTGGGTGACCGTTTAAGGCTTTTGTTAGCGACCAGACCTATCCGAAGGACCTAACATCCTCACAAACTTGATAAAAGGTCAGCTGTAAGTATTAGTGCGAGAGCATTATGTATGAAAGTGCGAGTGAGATACAATATAAGCATATATCTGTAGATCTTGTACTCTTGAACTACTCTGAGTGTGTATTTTCATTCTCTGATCGCCCAGCTGTTACGCTATAAGTGAATAAATGGTTGCAGTGTTTGAAAATTCATGATGGCAGAGTTATTAAATTATGTTTTCTGTGACAAGACTAACGAGAATTTAATATTAATTTCCGAAGCCAAAAAAATGTGAAAACTAAATTAAAACTTAGGAAGAAACGTCACCTCAAATATGTTGTTCTGCCGGTTGAATTATTTCAAAGTGGTGATTATAGAGAGTATTACAAATCATTTACAGGTTTAATGAAAATATATTATATGTCCAAATCTACAACTACTGCAAAACCTACTCCTAAAAAGAAATTGTCAGATGCTACAGAGGATTTATGTACAGCTTATGTTGTGAATACACGCTTATTTTACAACAAAATATTAAATTTCAGATTTAATATTGCCCCAAAACTCCCAAAACAAAATAATTTAAATAATACGGCATACAGTGCTAAAACTACAATTCTGGCGACACGGGGAAACCCAGAGAATAAACGGCACGGAGGCGGTTTGATTCGGTGCTTCCCCGAATTCAGAATGCGACGTCACCACTGCTATAAAAGCGGAAAGACAGCGGCGTAATTAAGGACATTGCGGATTGCTCTCTTAGAGTCAACTTGTCCTTTTTCCGATCGAGCTTGGCTCTCGGGGGCCACGTTGACTGTTCTATTTTTTAGGCAGCTCGTGGTTCTTAAAGTGGGTTGTCTTTGACAACATAAAATTCTACAGACAATACAGATCGTGCACGTATCTTAATTCCTGATATTGACACCGTCGATAAAAAGACGAGGTCAGCGGCGCGTACGAGTTACTGAACCGACGTGTCCTGACTTTAAACCTTATTACCAGAACGTGATAAAGTGGAGAAAACCTGATATTGACACTGCGACTAATAGTCAACTTTGTATTGGCTATAAAGTTATGAATACCTATATTGACAAATCCCGAACGTGACAGTGGAGAGAAAATAATCCCGAACTTTGACTTGCGGAAAACAGCACTGGTGTAAAAAAAAACAGTGAATAAAAAGTTAACTAAGAGTCAAGGACGAGTGTTACTTGATAACCTCTTCCTAATTGGCTCATTCCCTAGAATTACTCCCAAACAAAAATAAAACTTAATTAATTTTCGTTCTCTTGAGCTTCACTCATTCCCCTTCTATCCCGGTGAGCGAGAAGAAAGGTGAGGCGGCTAGAGTTTTTATTCTAGTCGGGAGGTTTGGCGGGACTTCACCAACAACCCCTGTTTGTGTTAAAACTTAGGTTTTTCACAAATAATTGATAATGCAAAAAAAAAATTCTTAAAATAAATTAATCCCGACGGAAACGAACTTCCACGTTTCCCGGAAGGATAAAATTAATCCAATAAACCCAGTAAATAGGTCCATATTCTCAGAGATGGATACAAAAATACCGAAAAATAGCGAGATGCAGTGACGTCTCGTTACAATCGATAAATAATTTAAAAAAAAAATAATTAAAATTGCGAAAGGTAGGTCAAAGAGACCCTTGGAAAAAGTGAACAAAAATTCGGTAAATTCAAAATTAAATTGAAAAAAAAAACACTCATCAATCCGTTAATACGACACTTATTACAAATGTAACAAAAAAATCAATAAATTATCATTTCATGGAATTTATTTCTATTGAAAAATTTTAATTTTTATAGATACACGTACTGAAAAACCTTCGTCATTGCGTAAGAAACTGCGTGTTAAAATTATAATTTAAAATTTTTATCGTTTCCGCGTGTAAATTAAACACAGTAAAATATAAATCTATAAAAATTCACTGTTTAGTCTCCAAAAATTTTAACACAACTTAATGTTACTTTTAACATACTATGTTATTTTTTCACACACAATTCATGTTAATTAAAATTTAAAATATTATTGCACCCCCCGTTGACAACTTGTTTTTCTTGCGACAGACCCCCCCCCCAAAAAGCTTTGAATTGCGGAAAATAGACCCGATTCTGCTTCTTATACTAGGAATGTGTGTGCTGCTCGCATCCTCTCCCCCGTCAGCAACTTACGTTTTCTTGCGATCGCCCCCCCCTTCTCCAAAAGCTTCAAATTCAGAAAAATAGACCCGACCTTGTCTTTTGCACTAGAAATGGGAATGTTGCTGGTGTCTCCCCCCCCCCTCCCCGTCGACAACTTGCTTTCGCTTGTCATACTGTACATTTGTAAAATCACCGCCCCCCCCCCCAAAGAAGGAGGCTGGATCCGCCCCTGAACGTAAGTGTCACAACTTTTTCGTCAGTTTTAAAGCTTCTGACGGATATTAGGGCCCACGCCTATAATTAATGTTGGTATTTAACAATATTAGGTAAAATATATACAAAAACAATCTATATTACTTTAACGTAAAAGAGTAAGATTTTTACGTAATTTTTGTACCTGTTTCCTGCAAAAATACCCCGTTTTTAGTCTATCTACAACACATACGTTTTTAACTACATATTATACATTTATTAACAAAAATCTTTTCGGTCCGAAGCACATACGTTCTCATTCTGCTATATTATCTGACTTTAAAGTTGTTAAACTAATTTTAGTTAGTACTTAATCTGTTTTGAAAAGTAATAATTTCTTTGTAAACATGCTTACAAGTAAGTAAGTTTCGACCAATCTAAAGCCTATCGTTTTTCTGGTTTAAGTATTGTTTTTCCAATTTAAGTTTTCATTATACTTGATAACAGAATTCTTTTAATAACTCCCTCTTACCCAAAATATTTTAATTAGAATACTTACAACTAATCTTTTAAAAACAGATTAATTATTCCTAAAACGGCTAATGCAAGCCACTCTTATCACTGCCATTATACACAGGAAATTTTTTAATATTGTTTTAGATTTATTGAAGAAATAGAAGATCTTAACTCGCATATTGTATTTTCACAGTTTGCTGCTAGTGTTATAGTTATTTGCTCTACTGCCTTTAAATTACTAACTGTAAGTAAAAAATTATTTCAAAAATATCAGGAGAAAACAGATGTGTCAAGCGCTCGATTTTAAGAAACAATTTACCAAATTTTAGTTGAATAACTTGACAAAAATTGAGCAGAAGAAAAGTACATGGGAAAAGTAAAACAAGGATACAAGTTACATTATTAAAAGCTAATGAATAGGGAGTATTTATAATGGCGAATATCCATATTTTTCTTTTCTATCAGCAAAATAGTCACTTTTAATTAACTTAAAGCAAATATTTATTTTTTTATATTGTAAGATTATTTTAATTTTTGATTAAGTTCTAATATACTCTGTTGATTCTGTAGTTCGTTCCAGGTGGAACATTCTTTAAATACTTGTAAATAAAACACTGTTTGCTTTTTAATGTTTCAGTAGTTTAATAGAGATAAACTCGACATATGTTTTGCCTTGTGAGAGCTTTTTCAAGAGTACCTTTAATGCTAAAGCTAAAATGTTTTTTAAAATTTATATATATATATATATATATATATATATATATATATATATATATATATATTTGTTTGAAGTGTGTCACGGATGGATAAATGTGCTTTGTTGTTTATCCGGGAGTTCATCCGTTCGTCATTGTTTCCTGTTGAAGTATCTTGCAGACGTTTCGCCAAGGTCGCACTTGGCATTTTCAATGCTTACTGATCGGAGTTTGGAAAGTGAACTGAGGTTCCTTAGATTGCGCAGGCTTTTTATACTTTTCGTGATCGTTCGTAATCGTTCGTGATCGTAGGTTGTACCGAAGATTGTTCGGTGGTGACTCCTCCTTCGTGCCGCGTGTGCTTGCCGACGTTGCCGGTTGTACTTGTTTTACCGATGTTGATGTGGTGTTTTCTGTTCCTTTGATGATGGATTTCCATGTGACTGGCAAATTTAGTGCGTCGTCTCTTTTGTTTAGTTCGCCACTTTTTTCGATTTCTATTGCTTCGCGAACAAGTCTTGTTCTGAGGTTACTAACATTGGCAATTTCTTTGCATGACTTAAAATCAACTTTATGTCCTATTTGGATATGGTGTTGAGAAGGTGCCGACGTGGTTTGTTTGTTCTTAGTAGATAGCTTGTGTTCTTCGAGTCTAGCTGATATTCTTCTGTTTGTCTGTCCTATATATGATTTGTGGCAGGACCCGCAGGATATACTGTAGACCCCTGGATTCTCTAACTTAATTTTGTCCTTGGGGTTTTTAAAAAAAAAAACACGCAAAACACAGGAGCCCATCGACAACACTGCAAAAACCACACTGCCATACTTAAAAGGGGTCACAGATAGAATAGGACGGATTCTAAGAAGAAACAATATCCAAACAGCTTACAAACCTCATCAAACCATAAGATCGACACTTAAAAACCCCAAGGACAAAATTAAGTTAGAGAATCCAGGGGTCTACAGTATATCCTGCGGGTCCTGCCACAAATCATATATTGGACAGACAAACAGAAGAATATCAGCTAGACTCGAAGAACACAAGCTATCTACTAGGAACAAACAAACCACGTAGGCACTTTTTCAACACCATATCCAAACAGGACATAAAGTTGATTTTGAGTCATGCAAAGAAATTGCCAATGTTAGTAACCTCAGAACAAGACTTGTTCGCGAAGCAATAGAAATCGAAAAAAGTGGCGAACTAAACAAAAGAGACGACGCACTAAATTTGCCAGTCACATGGAAATCCATCATCAAACGAACAGAAAACACCACATCAACATCGGTAAAACAAGTACAACCGGCAACGTCGGCAAGCACACGCGGCACGAAGGAGGAGTCACCACCGAACAATCTTCGGTACAACCTACGATCACGAACGATTACGAACGATCACGAAAAGTATAAAAAGCCTGCGCAATCTAAGGAACCTCAGTTCACTTTCCAAACTCCGATCAGTAAGCATTAAAAATGCCAAGTGCGACCTTGGCGAAACGTCTGCAAGATCCTTCAACAGGAAACAATGACGAACGGATGAACTCCCGGATAAACAACAAAGCATATATATATATATATATATATATATATATATATATATATACATATATATATATATATATATATATATATATATATATATATATATATATATATATATATATATATATACAATATTTTATTATCTAGGCTCAAGAAACTAATTTCCTAAGGTCAATAAAGGAAGGATGAAGTCAAATATTTACCTGTAATTGGGGTTAAAAGAATCCTTGTTGTCAGCTAATAACCTAGCCACAGTGAATATGAGTTTATATAAGTTGTAAGATCTACTAACATTACTTTTGATATCAATGACAGCGTTTTTGTCGTATTTCAACGCTAAGCTTGTGTAAGCAGGGTCACCGCTCCATTAAATTCGTTACATTTTAGCAATATTTTCTATCACAAAAAAAAACAAATGAACGAACCAGTGATGACATCAGAAAGGACCAACTACCTTGCTGCTAGCAGCAATATATAAAATATTCACGAAAATAAAAAAAATACAGACCATAATTGATTATACACAACTTCGAGAGCAAGCAGGTTTTAGAAGTGGTTTCAGTACATTGGAAAATATTCAAATACTAAGAGAAATAATGACTTGCACGAAACAATATGATCTACCACTAACGCTAGTATCCTAGTAGACTTTAAGAAGGCTTGCGACGCAGTATATTCTAAAGCAGTTATATAAGCTCTAGTGGATTAAGGAGTAGACAGACCATAAGTAGAAATGTTAGCTAACATATATAGAGAGAAGCCACAGCTAAAGTAAACATATACAGGAATCTTCCAGAATCTTCCTACATACAAAGGAATTCGACAAGGGGACACAATATCCCCGAAGCTCTTCACAGCAAACTAGAGAATATCTTCCGGAAATTAAACTGGAAAAACAATGCTTTATGTGTAAATAGAGAACACCTAAACCATCTAAGATTCGCTAATGAAATAATTCTAATCGCTAATAATCCTGAAGAATTGCAAAAGCAAATTAATTAGCTTAACCCAGCCCATAATAAAGTAGATCTAAAGATGAACTTAGCAAAGACAAAAGTAATGTGCAACTATCTGATTTCCAACGTCGAAATAGGGATAAATGAAACCAAGCTGGAAGTAGTAAATGAATATACATACCTGGTGCAACTTATATACAAATTGGGTTCATTACTTCCAGAAACCAACATAAGGGTTAAACTAATGTGGTTAGCATTTGGGCGAAACCCTGTAATCTTCAAGTCTAGAATAACACTATACCTTAAAAAACAGTATTTGATCAATGCGTATTGTCGGTCATGACATACGGTTGTGAAACTTGGATATTGAAGAAGAAAATAACCACAAAACTCCAAATCATTCAAAGAGCCATAGAAAGATGCATGTTAGGAATAACTAGAAAAAAATCGTAAAAGAATAAATTGGATACGACAGAAAACTCAGGAAACTGATTTAATCCAAAGAATAAAACCCATAAAATGGCAATGGATAGGACATATAGCAAGGAGAATAGACAATAGATGAACCGCGAGAACAACTATGTGGTATTTCAGAAACGCCACGAGACCAAGTAGATACCCGAATCGCATATGGGATTATGATATCAGAAAACTGGCAGGAACAACTTGGTACTAGACAGCTAAAGACAGCAAAATATGGACACCAAATAGAAGGAGGAACTATAGGAACATTGAATAACACAACTGTGGTTGGAAACGGTAAATTAAGCTGAGAATGACAATTATGATGATGCTGATGATAATTAATGCTGCAAAGCTGGATAAAGTTGTTAGCAATTTTAAAATAGTCTTTCGGGATATATAGTGTCGAAATTATCAATAACTAAGAACTAATGATTTATTTTTAGCCTTTTATTCTAGGTACAACTGCCAACTAAACAAATTTATCTGCCCTATACACTTGCGCAGGAAGACTAATTAATGACTTTGCTGATCTTCGTCGAATTACTTTTAAAAAAATATATTTTAAAGATGTAAAAATCTTATATAACAAAAAAATTAGACAAGGTCACAATTAGACATGACAGTTTACGTATTCTATTCCTTTTGTAGCTTTCTGTAGGAAGTGGAGAATTTATTGGATCCCTCATGTACCTAATAAATATGATCACAGAAGTTGCTCTTTACTGTTGGTACGGCCATAATATCCAAACATTGGTAATAATTAGGTTACTTTTTATTACGTTCGTTTTAACTAATTTCAACATTATTTTAGAGTGGCGATTTGGGAACTGCATGTTTTATATCGCGATGGTATGAAACGAATTCTAGAACTAAAAAAATGATTAAAATATTTATGGAAAGAACGAAGAGGCCTGTTACTTTAACAGCGGCTAAACTATTTCCATTGTCTTTAATGACACTTAGGATGGTAAATTCACTTTATTACATGTTTTTACATATTTTTAGAAGTTCATGTTTGTTTTGTAGTTTTAAGTGAGTAGAGATATATAATAACTTACGGCAATGTAATAAACTAAATTGTGGTTGTCGAACTTTCATTGTCTTTATTATAAATAAAATAGAATAAAATATTGGCGAAGCGGACGTGAAAATTTGTCAGTCTACATGATTCTCGTGTTAAAAAGTGCGGAGCACTCCAAAATATGGAAAAACTCCGGGTCCGACAGATGGCCACAGCGCTGTTTCGTCCTAATATGGGACTCGTCAGGCCACCGTAGTCGGTACAAACCATCATCTTGCCTTTGCATCCTATAAAGCTGAATTTATAATTAAAACACAGCAAATAAGACGACAAAGGCGACATCTCGATGGTCCACTTGATAATACAAGAACCACACAGATTAACAAAGTTTGTAAAAGAACCGTCATATGGTGGCGCGACGGTGAATTAAAACAGAAATATGTAACATCGAGTACACGAAACGCGCTGCCCAAAGGATAGGGGCCGCATTTTTCGGTACTGGCAAGCAAGCCTACCGCTTATTTTAGCAGCCAAAGCCACGTGCCGCACCAAACGATCCCACCATGAGAGCATCGTTTAGCGTGTTTCAAAGCCAAACAAGTAAATAAATAAGTAGATAAGTTTTTGTCCGTGTAATTTAAAATAAAATAGAATAAAATATTGGCGAAGCGGACGTGAAAATTTACTTGTTTGGCTTTGAAACACGCTAAACGATGCTCTCATGGTGGGATCGTTTGGTGCGGCACGTGGCTTTGGCTGCTAAAATAGGCGGTAGGCTTGCTTGCCAGTACCGAAAAATGCGACTCCTATCCTTTCGGCAGCGCGTTTCGTGTACTCGATTTTACATATTTCTGTTTTAATTCACCGTCGCGCCACCATATGACGGTTCTTTTACAAACTTTGTTAATCTGTGTGGTTCTTGTATTATTAAGTGGACCATCGAGATGTCGCCTTTGTCGTCTTATTTGCTGTGTTTTGATTATAAATACAGCTTTATACGATGCAAAGGCGAGATGATGGTTTGTACCGACTACAGTGGCCTGACGAGTCCCATATTATTACGAAACAGCGCTGTCGCCATCTGTCGGACCAGGAGTTTTTCCATATTTTGGAGTGCTCCGCACTTTTTAACACGAGAATCATGTAGATTGACAAATTTTCACGTCCGCTTCGCCAATATTTTATTCTATTTTATTTTAAATTACACGGACAAAAACTTATCTACTTATTTATTGTCTTTATTCTTGTTTGTTTGTAAAATCTTCAATATTGTCTACAACCTTCAAAGAAGAGCTGAATAATATTGTAGTATTAACAATGTCTAATCGAAGAGTCTATACTACAAAATCTCGGATTTCCATATTAATTTGTATATTTGCTCCATAGTATCTTAACTTAGTAGACCAGTTCTGTTTATAAAATTTCTATACAAAGAACCATGGTTTATCTTTCTTAGATGAGCATGAGTATTACTTCAAAATAATTTATCCGAGATCGATTGCTGAAGGTGCATTTTAAAGCATTCTGAGTGACTTTTTTTTTGATGTACAATTCGAGTTTATACATAATAAAATTTTTATAAAAAAAATTGAACCGACTTCTAAAAGTGCGCTAAAAAGTGAAAAATAACTATACATTTTTATATGATATTGAAATTTTTGAATTCGGCGCCAAACTAATACTTGACAAAATGTAATTCGCATAAACAGATTAAAAATATTTTATTTGTAATTGTTTTTTACCACAATTTGTATATATTAGTAGTTATTTATTTCATTTAGAAAAAAACTTGAATTTTCTAATTGGTCAGAATTCCGGTGAATGACAGTATTGACACTATTGACAGCTGCGATTATTTCAATCAAGGTTGCATAGGCCTGGTGACTGAACAGTTCTATTGTTGGCGTCCTGGAAAGACTCGAACTCGACAAGAACAGCTGGATCTTGCACCATGACAACGCGCAAGCCCATTCCCCGTTCATTGTGCAAGAGTTTTTGGCGAACTTCGGAGGATTACCAAGGGTGCTTCCAATCGTGGGAGCAACGTTGGAATCATTTTGTGGAATTAGAGGGAGACTATTGTACAGGGTGAGTCAACGATTGGATGAAGTAGGTTTGTGCCTTTTCGGTGAAATTAACAAAGAAACTATATTTATTGTTTGATACAGTTTATTTTTACGCAGATTTTAAAAATATTTAGGACTCTACAGGGTGAGCCAAAAAACTAGGACAGCATAAAGTTGCATTTTTTTAAATAGAACACCCTATATACGAATCATATTTGCGATTTAGCTTATAATTTTAAATCTTTTTTATTAAGGGTTTACTGTAACAAAACTTTATAGTTTCTGAGATAATTAAGTTTAAAGAAAAAAAGTCACATTTTCAAGCATCAATTCAATCCTAAATAAAGTTTTCAATTTTGTGACAAATATATTCAAATTTGGAATTTAGCAAGGCCAGGGACAAGTTAACATAATTTTTACCTAATATTTGCAATAAAAGCTACAGGGTGTTGAACACATCGGCTCAAATTTGAACAAGTTTAAATGAATAAATATCTTTTTTTTTAAATGGTACACCCTGTATATTTTCATGTTATTTAATAGAGTAATAAAAACCCTAAAAGTTTTGTTCAATATATCCTATACCTATTTATAATAGTTTTTGAGATATTTCAGTTTTTCTTATTTTCTATACTTTTTTACAGAAATAGTCTTCATTATCATAGTAGTCATGTAAAATAATAAAAAGAAACTACAGAAACAAACAGAATGTGGTTAAATATGATGAAATACATTATTCGTTATATTACAACGGCAATAGTTTAATTGAACATAATGTGAAAAAATTAACACAACAATAACGACAAGGCAAATACATATTTACTTTTATACTAAATTGAAACAAAAAAATTACCTATTAAATACTGGGATTAATTATTTCTTTTTAATAAGTGTTCGAATAAACGACCCTCTTGTGCAATGCACAAATTTAGTCTTTTTTGCAGATTTTCTCGGACCCTGGACAAAATTAGTGGCGTTATCCCTAATCCTGTTTCGCATATCTTCCAATGTTGTTGGTGGATTAACATACACCTTATTTTTAATATAACCCCATAGGAAGAAATCTAATGGGGTGATGTCGCAAGACCTTGGTGGCCACTCAATGAAACCCCCACGTCCAATCCATTTTTGCGGATATCGTTGGTCCAAAAACGCACGAACTTCACGATGGTGATGCGGAGGCGCACCATCGTGCTGGAACCACATACTGTCGAGCTCATCCCTATCGAGACCTTGAAGCAGTTGGGGTAGTTCTTCTTGTAGAAAGTTCAGGTAACTATGGCCATTTAGTGGTTCATTAAAAAAGTGGGGTCCAATAATTCGATTATGATGAATACCACACCAAACATTTAATGACCAGTGGTTTTCATGTTGCACCTCTCTAATCCAAAATGGGTTTTTTGTGGCATAATAATGCATGTTGCGTCTATTTATGGCACCGTAACTTCTAAAAGTAGCTTCATCACTAAACATTACCTTGCATAATAAATTTGGATTTAATTGAATCTCCGCATTTATTGTACGACAAAAGTTTACACGACTTTCAAAATCCTGTCCATGCAATTCTTGGTGTAATTCCATGTGATATGGATAATACCTATATTTCTTGGTAGTACGATTAGCGGTGGATTGTGATGTTTCACATAATGCTGCTAACTGACGGCTACCAATATAAGGATTTTCCTGAACATTTAACAATACTTGTAGTTTTTTTTCTTCATTAGTTACTGGTTTGTTGACCACTTTACGTTTTGGATAATCAACAGTACCAGAAGAATTAAATCTTTGCATTAAGTTTTGAAAAGTATGGGTATTAGGCTGGCGTCGATCAGGATACTTCATTTTGTAAATTCTTTGTACCATTTAAAAAAAAAGATATTTATTCATTTAAACTTGTTCAAATTTGAGCATATGTGTTCAACACCCTGTAGCTTTTATTGCAAATATTAGGTAAAAATGATGTTAACTTGTCCTTGACCTTGCTAAATTCCAAATTTGAATATATTTGTCACAAAATTGAGAACGTTATTTAGGATTGAATTGATGCTTGAAAATGTGACTTTTTTTCTTTAAACTTAATTATCTCAGAAACTATAAAGTTTTGTTATAGTAAACCCTTAATAAAAAAGATTTAAAATTATAAGCTAAATCGAAAATACGATTCGTATATAGGGTGTTCTATTTAAAAAAATACAACTTTATGCTGTCCTAGTTTTTTGGCTCACCCTGTAGAGTCCTAAATATTTTTAAAATCTGCGCAAAAATAAACTGTATCAAACAATAAATATAGTTTCTTTGTTAATTTCACCGAAAAGGCACAAACCTACTTCATCCAATCGTTGACTCACCCTGTACACGTCGATAATAAATTTTTTTCCCCAAAACTTAATTTGCTTGTTTTCTATTAGCAAATTCCTGGAACTCAATTGCAACACATCGTAAATGCTTAAAATACATTTTTTTTAATTACGTTTTTATGAATTTTTGGATAACATAATTACTTCTAATGTTCTTAAGTGATGGCTTGTAATTATGACCATCTCGCGTAACAGCTTTCAAAAGAAACCAGAATAGCTGAAGAGGGCGCACATAAACGATCTCCTTGTGATTTAAGCAAATGAGTCAATGAAGATGGAGGAACATGTGGTAGGAACATTGATACCAACACTTACCCTTCATTTTCTTGTTTTTCTAAAGTATAACTGAACATTTGGTGCTCATTGGATACTGTTATCACGAATCATCTGATCATTGTTTATCATACAACCTTTTGCTTCTAGTTGAACAACTTTAAAAAACTTTTGTTTTTGGTAATTTAATGCGACTTTTTAGTATTTGGTAAGGGCTTTTTCGAAACTTTATTTTAAAATGGAATCTGTTTTTTCATACAAAATGCCTGTGGGTATCATCTTGAGACTATTTTTTGTCGAAACTTGGTACACAAACTTGCCGAACGTAATATTTGTCACGAATGAGAAACAGCCTTTAGAACTCACCACTTTACATGAATAACATTTTATATAAGAAATTTGTCATTTTTACAATGATGTTTTTAATGAAATTAAATATTTTGTATTTCCACTTGCTTAATTCTTTAATTTTTGCTTTTCGTAAAATATTTCTTTTCTTCTTCTTCTTCTTTAGGTGCCGTCTTCGTTCCGAAGGTTGGCGATCATCAGAGCTATACGTATTTTCGAGACTGCTGACCTAAACAGCTGGTTATTGCTGCAGTTATACCATTCTCTTAGATTTTTTAACCAGGAGTTTCGTCTTCTTCCTACAGATCTCTTTCCCATAATTTTTCCCTGCATAATAGTTCTCAGTAGTTGATATCTTTCTCCTCTCGTAACGTGTCCCAGGTATTGTAATTTTCGTTTTTTAATTGTCAGTATGACCTCCTTTTCTTTATTCATTCTCCTCAGTACTTCAGCGTTTGTGATTTTCTCCATCCATGATATTCTTAACATTCTGCGGTACATCCACAATTCAAAGGCTTCCAACTTGTTAATATCGATCTTTTTAAGCGTCCATGCCTCCATTCCATAAAACAAAACTGACAGTACGTAACATCTTGCCAGACGAACCTTTAATTCAAGACTCAGGTCTCTGCCACAGAACACTCTCTTCATTTTCGTGAATACGGCTCTTGCTTTCTCTATCCGGATTTTGATTTCTTCAGAGCTATCGTTGTTTTCATTGATGACGGTGCCTAAATAGTTGTATTTTCTGACGTGTTCTATATTTTGACCCTGTATGCGTATATCTGGGACATTTTGGGTTGATTTGGATATTAACATGCATTTTGTTTTTCTTATGTTTAGTGACAGTCCATATTCTTCACTGACTGTTGCTACTCTATTGACTAAGGTCTGGAGATCCTCGAGTGTTTCTGCGATAAGTACTGTGTCATCGGCGTATCTGAGGTTGTTTATTAAAATTCCATTTATTTTAATACCAACGAATTGGTCAATAAGTGCTCTATTCATTATGTCCTCGGAGTAAAGATTGAACAAGGTCGGTGAAAGTATACACCCTTGTCTCACTCCTCTTTTTATTTCGACTTCTTCAGTCGTCTCATGCTCCACTCGCACTACTGCTTTCTGATTGTAATAAATATTCGATATAATTCTGATGTCTCTTTTATCGAGGTTCTTTTTCGTCAATAGACTGATAAGGTGATCATGTCTCACTTTGTCAAAGGCCTTATTGTAGTCTATGAAGCATATATATACATCCTGATTTATATCAAGGCATCTTTGAGACATGACATTCAGTGCAAATAACGCTTCTCTCGTTCCGAGTCCATTTCGAAATCCAAATTGGGTATCGCTAATATCTATTTCCAGTTTATTATGTATTCTAGTGTGTACAACTTTTAGAAATGTTTTCAGTATGTGATTCATCAGGCTTATTGTGCGATAGTCGGTGCATTGTTTTGCTTTTCCCTTTTTTGGAATAGTTACAAATGTGGATAAGAGCCATTCCTGTGGTATTATTCCTGTTTTGTAGATATGATTAAAAAGCTCCACCAAAGCATAAATCGACTCTTCCTCTATGAGCTTGAGGACTCCCATCGGTAGTTCGTCTGGACCCGGAACCTTTCCATCCCTCATTCTTTTTAGTGCATACATTACTTCCTCTTTTGCTGTTTAGATTAGGTTCATGTCTTTCATCTGTAAAAAGTTCTTCCATACCTCCAATTTTTCTTCCAGTTCTGTTATTATTGTTCCGTTTGTGTTATATAATGTGTTGGGTTGTTTGCGTTTTTGTGTGCCCGCAAGTTCTTTCACTTTTTTATGTATATTAAAAATGTCATTTTTCATCTGTAGATGCTCTATTTCCTCACATTTCTTTTATAGAAATTTTCTTTGGCTATTCTGATTTCAGTTTTGATGACTTTTTGTATTTGTTTATAGCTTTGTTCACACTTGCCTTTGAGAGTTCTTCGATCATCCATTAGCTGAAGGATCTTATCAGTCATCCATTCTTGCTTTTGTTTTGATATTTGTTTAGTCAGAATAGTCCTTGCGGGTGTCATCAACGCCGTTTTTAAGCCCAGCCATTTGTCATCTGTGCTTTCTATGTTTTGATATTCGTCATTTGCGCACAGTATATTTAGATTGTTGTTAATATTTATTTGTAACTCCCGTTTGATTTCTGGGTTACATAGGCGACTCACATCTATTTGATTGGTTTTTCTTTTGTGCACTAGTCGTTTTAATTTAATGTGCACTTGTGCTATTAGAGGATTATGGTCTGAATAGACATCTGCGCCTGGGTAAGCCTTAACAGATTTTACCGAGTTTCTGTATCGTTCGTTTATCAATATGAAGTCTATTTGATTTCTAACTGTTCTCTGATTATCATCTTGTGGCGATTTCCATGTGTAGAGTCTTCTCTTTGGCAGCTCAAAGAATGTATTGGTTACCACCATATTATTCTCCTGACAGAACTGGAGCAGTCTATCGCCTCGCTCATTCCTTGTACCAAGTCCATATTCACCTACATGTTTGCCACTTTTCCCTTTGCCGATTTTTGAATTAAAATCCCCAAGAATGATTGTAGTATCTCGTGGCTTTAATGAGTTTATTACTTGGTTGACTTCTTCGTAGAATTGTTCGATTTCCTCGTCAGACTTATCTGCAGTCGGGGCGTAAAGCTGTATAATATTAAGTTTACCTGTTTTCTCTTTTCTTCTGTGTATTGCTTAATATTTTAATATATTCTTCAAAAATAAATATTTTTGTATTACCAAATATTCCGCAATAACACTGAAGTATATTTATTTTTAGATACTGCGATCTTCCTACTCATATTTTGCTGTCTTGCAACGAGTTTACAGTGACAAATAAAAAGAATATCTTATTGCACTGCATTTTCTAAGACACGTTTCATGCCTTCGCGTTTGGTATTAAAGGATTTATTCCGAGTCATAATTCGAAATGACATCTGAACCTCACAAGCAATTTACCAGTTATATAACTTTAAATTAATAGATTCGCAATATTATTATACAACTATTATAGCTCTTGTTCTAACATTAGTTGAACTTTATGATGGAACACGGCTGAGCCAGTGGGTGATTGTAAGCGTTTGCTTCTACTTTATTCTTATTACACATTGTCATTTAGATAAAATTAATTTAATGTACTAAAATATAAATTATTCTGAAGGACACGATTAGTTTTATTTGTTTTTTAACAACAATTAATAAAAATTATCGTCAATTCATAAAAAAATACATTTCTAGTATAATTATAATTAACAATGATATTTTGTGGAACTACGGAGGCAATTTGATAAACTGATACGTGACCTAGCATGAAAAAAGATTTTTTCAATAATGTCAGTCTCCTGATGAGGTCCCAACAGGTTTATAATGACCAGATAAACTGTAAAAAGGAAATGCATTAAATTTAAGGTAAATGAGCTGGAACGTTTCTTAAACGCATTTAATGTAACGCATTATATTTAATAATTTTTTCATTAATCTAAATTAATTTTTTACGTTACATTTAATGTAATCATACATTAAAATTAAAGTTTGATCATTACTTTTTAAGGTGACTATGTACATTAAATATACATCCAGTGTTCATTGAATATGAGATATATTAACACTTATTTATGGCACCATTAATATGAGTTCAAGAAATTCTGAAACTACCAGGAAAACGTGGACATTTTTCCCATAGATAGCGTCCGCCATCTAGACCTGTTTTGAACTCATAAATTTCCGTCAGACATATACATCTCACGATAGGAAAATTGATTTCTTTAAGCAACTTATATCATACTAAATAAGAAGTTTAATACAAGTTGGGCCATCTCTCGGAATCTCATGCAATATATATTGAATAATAATGTAAATTTATTTATTTATTTAAACTCATTTCACAGTTACAAAAACCACTTAACAAATGGGTACAACAGAAAAAAAAACTTAAATATTAACAGTGACAAAACAAACAAAAAAAAAAGGAGAAAAAATAAGCATACACAAATTACCAGAAATAAAACTACAAAATATTACATACTTAATTATTTTTTATCTGTGCCAATCTGCAGCTAAATATGTCGAATCTATTTTGATTTTCGTTGTAGATTCTGCACATTCTATATAAAGGAGAGTAGTTACACATATTTGTACGAGGTGTAGGACAATAGAATATGGCAGATTGGCGAGCTGAAGTCCTAGGTACAAGAAAACTTATTTTTTCCTGTATGTCACTACATTCCACTCTGTTATGCAAAACTTTATAAAGAATTTTGAGGTCTGTGACGATACGTCTATGTTCTAGAGAACAAAAAGAATACCGCTGAAGTCCGATTTCATGCGGAAACCCTGTTTCAGGATAATGTCCATCAATCCGAAAGCTTAGGTATTTCAAGAAACGCCGCTAAATTTTCTCAAGGTCATTAATACGGTTTTGATAATAAGGAGACCATATTATGGAAGCATATTCCAATTTAGATCTTACAAAAGCGTAATAAAGTAAAATGAGCGTACTTTGATTTGAAATGTATTTGAGTTTTTGATAATAAAACACACCTGTATAAGATCATTTATATGTGGAACAAATGAAAGTCTGCTATCAAAAGTCACACCCAGATCTCTAAAACATTCCACTCGTGGAACTGATGTTCCATCAATTTTATAATCATTCACTAGCACGTTTTTCTTTAATGTGAAAGTCATGACTTTGCATTTACCAACGTTTAGAGGCAGTCTGTTTTCGCTAGTCTTTGACAATCAGCATCGTTTTTTACAGAAGTAAAAATTTTAGCATCATCCGCATAGAGTAGCATTTTACAGTCACCCACAATTCCATTAATAAATATATTAAATAATAAAGGACCGGATATTGACCCTTGAGGAACTCCCGAAGTCACACACAGTGGTTCCGAGGACCAACCACAGCATTTTACTAATTGCTGCCTATCACAAAGATATGATTTAAGATATAGAATTAATTTTTGCGAAAGTCCAAAACAATTCAATTTATCAAGCAAAATGTCGTGATCAAGCCTATCAAATGCCTTTGAAAAGTCTGTGTATATTGTGTCTACTTGACCTCCCTTGTCCAAGACATCAGCAACAGAGTAAAACAGAAAAGATTGGACGCTGTGGACCTACCCTTTATAAAATCACGTTAGGAACCACTCAATAGGTGTTTCAGCTTGAAAAAGAGATGTTTATGCAGAAACATTTCAAAACATTTAGAAATATTATTTATTATACAGACTGGTCTGTAGTTTTCTATATTTTGTTTGTCTCCTTTTTTAAACACTGGAGAAACTCTGGAAATTTTCCATTTATCAGAAAACTGTGAATTATTTAGGCAGAGATTAAAGATAATGGAAAGAGGTTTTGCTAATACGCATGCACAGTCACGCAGGAAAAAGGGTGTAATTTTATCCGGACCTACTGTTCCCTTTGGTTTCATTTCTTTTAAGCAAGATAGTGCTTCATTTTCACTAACCTTACAAATTTGAATAGTTTGAGTGACAGAACTTTGAATATCTTTATTAAAAGCATTGTTCCATGAAATATACGAAGATTTAAAAAAGTCAGCAAATGCATTTGCAATATCTGCATGGTTTCTATAAGTATTTTCCCCACAAATCATATTTTCAGTAATTCTTTATTATTTCTTTTACTATTTATAAATTGTTGGAAGTTTGATGGGTTAAAGGCAATGCGGTTTTCCACACTTTCACAAGATTTTTTATATGTATCATTTATGTCATACTTAATTTGTCTTCTCTGCTGTTGAAATTTTAAAAAATTACAAGCCTCATTAGCATCATTAATTAGCTACAAAAAATCCCACCTAATATCACACATATACTCATATAGGCGCATAAAATCTGCTTTTTTAAAATTATAGTATTCATTATTAATCCTTTGGTAAGTAAATTTTTTTTCATGGACCACTGTGCATGAGAGCAACAAAGCAGGATGGTGCAACACTTCAGGTAAGATTAGGTCTTTCGCCCTTTCAATTCTACATGAAAATGAATATTTATTGCTTAAAATTAAATTTAGTAAACGATTATTATAGTTACATATAAAATTGTGCTGTTTAAGGTTTAAGAATTGCATAAAGCCTACTAAAGACAAAGTTTTGTTCGATATATTGTATTCGTCAAACGACATGCTTATGTAATCAGGTAGATTAAAATCTCCTAAAAGATAAAATTCTGCGTCATATAGATATTCATTCGTGCTAATTTCATCAAATAAAGTATTGTAATCACTAAAAGACGTGTTGGGTGGTATATAAGTCACTAACAAATAAAAAATATTATTATTTAAAGATATTTTCGCAGCAATAAGATCAATATTTTCCGGTATATTATTAATATTTTCAATGGAAACATTAAATATGTTCTTAGTTGCCAGCAACACACCGCCCCCCCCCCCCTAGATACACCCGAAATACGGAATATCATGAATCAATAAGCTCAGTATTTAAAAAAAAACTCGTATTCAGCCAGGTTTCTGTAATTACAATAATGTCGAAATTTGTTGATAAAACTGAATGAAAAAGATCGCTTATTTTGCTTCTCAGGCCTCCCACATTTTGATAATAAATAGAAATTTTAAATTTATTTTGTTGACATGAGGAATGTGCGCTATCAGAATGTATTGAGTCCAATTTTATCCCATCAAAAAAACCATTCAAAATCGAGTCGTGACATATATAGTGCGTTCCACCCAATGGACTCAGTAGTTGCTATTTAGATGGGTCAAAAAGTTGAAATTTCGCTTTATGTAAAGTTTGGTTAAATGCAATACAATTATTGTAGTCCTAAACAGTATGATTAAAAGGTGTATCCAGCTTTTCTTTTTCCTTAATGTTAAGACAATTAACACATTTATATTGAGTTTTAGCGACTTTGCATTCTTTAACTTCGTGTTCTCCAGAACACAGAGGGCAAGATATTGTTTTCTTGCAGAATTTCAAGGTACGATAAAAGTTATGGCATTTAAAACAGCGTGGAATTGAAATTGCCTCATAGACCAAGCAGTTATCTAGACCTATGACCAACTTACCAATTTCCATTATTTTCTTAAAAGCAATCTTGTCTAACTGCAGATCGGCTTGATAAATATCATTATTTTTCTTTGTAGGGCATATTCTTACTAGTTTACACTAGAAAGAGAACGAAAAATGTCAACATTTTGAGAAAGAATAAATTCCTTTAGTATTAGGGTATATATGAATTAATTTAAATGTAGAGAAGTTGAAATATCTTTTTATTACTTTATTGAAATTTAAAATACCATTTAATCAAATTTAATGGACAACGAACTGAGATTTCAATGAATTTGCTATAAATTCAAAGTAAATGTAAATTGTTCACGATTTAAAGTCCAAAATCATTAAATTTAATGTAAAATGGACATTAAATTTGTATTAAATTTACGGTTATTTCTAACAATGTATAAGAACTATTAGATAAAAGTTTTACCTAGCAAAATTGGCAAAATTCTTGGATTTTTGGGAGCTCAACTCAGACACCTAGCCCGGCACTGCCTTTGGCTTTTTCAAATATCATAGGAGTGACTCTAATCAAAAACCAAATTTTTATTGACACAACTTCAGTACAATTAGTAATAAAATGTTATAATAGACAGGACTGCCAAAATGACGATTTGCTTAAAGAAGATCAAATTTTGCATACATGCTCTTAAATTTTAATGAGTTTAATAACCAGACTAATTCAAAATTAAATATCACGAAAGTAAATTAACTTTTTTTTACCTTTGGACAAGTTTATTATAATGTCAAGGTTTTTGTAATTATAATAAATATAACTTCTTTGCAACATATTGATTATTTGCATAGCACAGCTAACGGTTTTTTCCGTAAAATTATCTAAAATGTCACCAAAATCAAAGGTACAATTTAAAAAACACATTTAAAATAACTTATAGTATATCCTATTTTAAAATATCGAGCGGGTAAAACAATAGTACAATTTTTTTCCTACCCTGTATACGATAAGGTTTTATAAACTTATTTTTCCGTGTTTTGGTTTCATAATGTGAACTATTTTTTAAAAAAACTTAATACTCAGTATATAACACTATTAGAAAAACAATATTATATAGATAATACATGATGGAAAAAGCATTTCTAACAATGAACTCAAAACCCTTGAAAGACGCCTATCAAAATATAATAATTTTAACATCCACATTTCAGCGATCTGTACTCCTACATTCCCTAGATACAATAAATTTTTTTATATAGCAAAGGTCTTCAAGATATGCACCAAAATACACTAAGTACACCGCCAAGTGTTTTTAGGTGCTCCACAAAATATTCACCAAACCTGTTAAATTTCCAAAGTTTTTACTATCTTAAATAACTTTGAGAATGGTAAATGCTGCACTTAAAACTTTTACTTTGTGATTAACCTAAACATTGATAAGAACATCTAGAACCAGGATAATATAACTTAATATCTAATAATTTTAGACCTTTGAAGTTTTTCATGAATGTCTAGATATGTTTTTTATTGATTATATGTTGTATTCTTTATTTTGTGTTGGAATTCCATACTTCATTAAAATATTCGGAACTCTTTAAATAAATAAATTTAGCATTCAATAATTCAAAAGGCAAAAGGTTTAGCTTCATCTTATCGCAACTTATCAATCGATAAGTTTTAGAGTTATATCGATAACTATCTATTTATTCTCAATTATCGTTATAAAATCCGTATTGGGGTCGAAAATAATCGATATATTTGTAGAGATTTGGCCCTCTCTCTACTATAGTAAGTTCCAAAATTTTGCCTGAGTCAATTTTACCTCTCCTAAAGTATAATACTGCCATCTATGAACAAAATTTCCATATATCAAACAATACGTATTAGATATCTCTTTTCGACAGGAATTTTTTATATGCTAAAAATATTCGCTGAATATAAATTTGTGGAACTTATGAAGTTAATTACAATTTTGACTTTTGAAAACAAGATTTTGAAATCATTTTTACTGTATTCTACCTTAATATATTATAAAATTCTAGTGCAACTATACACTATTTTGGTAGATTCTGTGATAATCTTATTCATTATAGTTCTATAACAGGGTTATAGTACAATTACATAAGAAAAACTATTTTAGTTCTCAAGCAACTGATAAATCTTATACTATTAGGATAGACGTACTTTTCCTAACACGGTTAGAGACAAAGCACTATCTCAAATTACAAAAATACCAGAAAAGGTTGAAAGCCTTTTCCATGGTAGTGCACTGCTATCTATAGACCGGTTTTCTTACTTATTGGTTGTCGTCAGTATAGAGCAGGCAAGCGCACTCCAGCGAAAAAAAGAAATCTCTTAAACAACCTATAGTAGACCAAATATGAAATCTAATATAAGCAGCTCCATCTCCTGATATTCCACGCAATCTGAAAATTTAATCTCGAATACTAAAAACAGATATAATATAGTTTGCAGTTGGCTGTATGAATACAGTTATATAAAAGAAACTATTTTAGTTTTCGACCAACTGAAAAAACTTTATACTATAAGGACAGACGTACTTTTTTTTAACACTATCTCGGATTGCGAGAATACTAGGTAGTTAGATATTGAGATTGCATGGAATGCTGGGAGATTGCGCTGCTTCATTAGATTTCATATTTTGTCTACTATAGGTTGCTTAAAAGATTTATTTTCTTTGTTGGGGTGAGCTTGCCTGCTGTGTACTGATACGAACCAATAAGTTCGAAACCAGTCTATAGATAGCGGTGCACTACCATAGGAAAGGCCTCTAAACTTTCCTGGTATTCTTACAATCTGAGATAGTACTTTACCTCTAACCGTGTTAGAAAAGTAAGTCTGTCCTTAAAATAACAGGTTTTTCACTTGGTTGAGGACTAAAATAGTTCCTTTTATATAATTATATTTATACACCCAACTGCAAACTATATTAGCTTTGTTCGCGGGTCACTTTCCGAACCGATTCAGAACTAGTACGGAATTAGTTCAGGATTGCTGTACAGCGCATGCTCAGTTATTAACCGGTTCAGGATTTGTTTTTACCGCGAACGATTTTGGAACTTTGAATCATCCACTCTGGTATGCATACGGTGTTAAATGCCGATTAAACTAGTTGTTTTTTTTTGTTTTAAATAACTTAAAACTGTCTTTTATTAGGTTTTATTATTTGTATTATTTTAAAGAAATATTGAATTATAATTGTTATTTTTATATAATATAAAGTCTAACTGTCAGTTCCTTTTGGAATAAAACGTCTTGTTTTTTGCTGAATAGAATTTTTGATAAACAAATATATATTTTAACAGATATCTATTGTTTACTCTTTATTTTGTGTTAAGTTCATATTACGGGAGGCTCAAAGTAAATCTAATTCTAAATCTAATCTAATAAAAAGATGGGGGTTTTTCTAAACAAAAAATAAAACGCAATAGTTTTAGGTCCATTTCTTTTTGATTCAAAAAACATTTTTAATAAAACTAAAAACCGGTCTGATACGTCCCTATACGATGCAACTTCATTTATCGCAAACCATAATACACGCCAGTTCTTGTCCATTTCTCAGCTTAACTGAAAATGGGGGGCAAAATTTCCTAAAAATAATTAGCACTTTTAGGAATTTTGAGTAACTCTAAAATTTCTTTTAAGTCCTCATCGCTGGATGATAAATGATTTGACATAATGGGAGTATTCACTAAAAATATATTTTTTTTAGGTTCAAACTAACACTTTTTTAACTTATTATTTAAGATTCTAGGTCGATTAACACTAATTAAAGTAAAACCAATATAATATAATAAAATATATACTGGAACATCAAATGCAACTAATGACATAAACAAGAGAAAAACCTAAAATAAAAACAATTGTCAAATAGTTGCACATTGCGGCCGCAGCATGAAAGCTGGCGCTGCATAAAATTCCGAACTTACAGTTCTTCTTCAATCCTTAGAACCGGTAGGACTGGTTCAGAATCGATTTCGAACCGAATTATTTTCTCCGCGAACACGGGACTGTCACTAAAAATTCTGAACTTTGTGATCCGCGAACGCTGCTATTTCAACTGCGCATGCGTATTAGTTCAGAATCGGTTCTAAATCCTTACCGCGAACAAAGCTATTATATCCATTTTTGGAATAATTATATAGATCTCTTCAAGATTAAATATTCAGATTGAGTGGAATGCTGGGAGATACCGCTGTTTGTATTAGATGTGATATTGTGTCTAATATAGGTTACTTAAAGAATGTATGTTCTTAGTTGGTGAGCACTTATCTACTCTGGCTTCCAACCTCTCCTGATATTCTTGCAATCTGAGATTGTGTTTTTTCTCTAACCGTTTAATAAAAAAGTACTTCTGTCCTTATAGTATCAGGTTTTTTTCCGTTGGTTGAGGATTAAAATAGTTTCTCTTATATAATTGTACTAGCGACCCGCCCCGGCTTCGCACGGGTGCAATGCTGATACTAAATACACGACAGAAAAACTGTGATTATTTATTTTATTTTTACAATAATTATTACATCGGCCTCCGACGCGCTATTTATAGGCACGCTGCCGCCGCCCCGGTCGGCCAGTACCGCCGCAAGCGCTACTTCCCGCAATTTTAAATCTGTAATATCTTCGAAAATATTCATTTAAATCTTGTGCTGTAAAGGACCATATAGATCTATATTAAATCAACAATGTATTTAAGCTATTTAATTGGATAAGGATTAATGCTGTATTGGTTAAAATCGCTTCAAAATTTGCCATTATTTGTCGTAAAAAGTAAATGACAAAAAAATGTTATTGTGGGATATCCATGAGAGATAGACATATACCATCGCGGAGTTTTCTGTAGACCTTTTCAATGTGTACAAATAATTAGTACATTATTTTGATAAATCTCGTAGGGTTCAGCCTGCGTTTGCAATGTAAGCGGAAAAAAATATGATAATTAACGACATCACATTAGAAACCTCAAAAATAACAGTATTTCTCCACTATTTAATGGATGTTATTATACATATAAACCTTCCTCTTGAATCACTCTATCTATTGAAAAAAACCGCATCAAAATCCGGTGCGTAGTTTTAAAGATTTAAGCATACAAAGGGACATAGGGACAGAGAAAGCGACTTTGTTTTATACTATGTAGTGATTTATACGTCCAGCTGAAAGTATATTATATCCATTTTTGGTATATTTATAAAGGTTTATATTAGTCGGAGGGCCGAATGGGTTTTAGTAGCCAATGAAGAGGTATGTCTCCACCACAGTTTTTTTATATGTATTTTAAAATCCTGATTACGAATATCGATGGTGGATTCCCGCAAAATGGTCATAGTCCAAGCCATAGGCAAATTTCGAGATGAATAAGACCTATACAGGAATATTGGAGACATTGTAAGAACAAACTCTACATAAAATATAACAGCTAAAAATAGGTTTGGATCAAAAGGGGGGTAAAAGTTGGCTAAACTGGTTTTTGAAAGTACAATCCAAGGAACGCATTCTGAAAAAAAAGTTTCAAATAAAAATTATAGAGATTTTGAAAATTTACAATTTGGACTTTTATGAGATCATTTTTGTCAATTTATTATTGCAAAAATGACAAAAAAAACCTTAAAATTGACCATGTTTCGCATACCATTTATTTATTGCAAAATTTTTTTATACTTTTTAAACTTTAAAGGGAAGCTTTCGTCATTTTGAACAAAATGATATTTTACAATAGTAAATCAGATAATTTGTTGCTGAGATATTGCTATTTGTTTATCCTCAGAAGAAAAATGTTGATTGCTCTATAACTTTTTTTGAGTGAACATTTTGACCTCCAGAAAGGTTCAATATCTTCGTGAAGGCCTAAATATTCATATCTTGTTAGGGGCAAATGAAAAAATTAATTTTCAGCCCCTTAAATAACGCTCGAGGTGTGCCATATTTATAATTTTTCGGGCAATCCCAGATTTAAAAAAAAAACACCGAGATTGGTCCATTCGTTGCTGAAATGCGGGGAATTTTTTTGAGGTGCTGCTAATTTGAAGCAGCGAGTTCAGTTTTCTCGCTTCGTTAAAGCGATATTTAAGGGGTTGAAAATTAATTTTTTTGATTTGCCTCTAGCAAGATATGAAAGTTTAAACCTTTACATAGAAATTTAACCTTTATCGAAATCAAAATGTTCACTCAAAAAAAAAGTTATAGCAATCAACATTTTGCGTCTTGGATTAAACAATTAGCGATATCTCAGCAACAAACTATACGATTTACTATTATAAAATGTAATTTTGTTCAGAAAGACGAAGGCTTCAATTTAAAACCAAAAAAGTACAAAAAAAATTAATTTTGCAATAATTGATATGAAACAAATGGCCCACCTCTAGGGTTATTGGGCATTTCTGCAATAACAAATTAAAAAAAGTGACCGCACAAAAGCTCACATTGTAGGTTTTTAAAATCTCTAAAACATTTATTTGTCACGTATTTAGCTAATTCTGACCCCCTCTTTTCCCAAACCTATTTTTTGCTGTTACATTTTATGTAAGATTTGTTCTTATATTATTCCCAACACTCTTGGGTTGGTTTGATCTATCTCGGATTTTACATCACTATATTTACTTATGGCTTGGACTTCTAGGTATTTTGATATAAACAAAAAAATCATTACTAATAAAAAAAAATTTTTTCATGGTATTAGATCGATTCTAAACAAAAAGGGCCTATTGTAATTTTTTCATTCGATGCATAGTGTTTGAATTAAAAATCGTTAAACATTTTAAAAATTACTTTTTGTGCCACTTTTCAACATGAATATCTCACGCGCCACCGTGTATGAAGGGAAGGGGAATAACTTACGCGCTCACCTAGCTCACATAATCCGTCATAGCTCTCTCTGGTCATTGCATTAATACTTTAAAGACATTTTAATAGGTATATATATATATATATATATATATATATATATATATATATATATATATATATATATATATATATATATATATATATATATATACAGAGGCGGATCCTGCCTTTCTCCAGCATAAGGAACTTTAGTTATTATAACTATTTTTGCATGTGTTGGTGCGCTGCTGTATTTTTTAAATTTTAATGTTTCCCATATGTTTTCATTCATACGATTTTCAAAATTATCAAACTTTCAGGTAAAAAAATGAACACGGTTTTGTTGTGAATCTGATCTTTAAATATTCCAGAATCATGTACCTATGATTCCATCGGATGTAGTTGCGAATTTCTTTTGTACGATATTTTCTGACAAATAATGCATTTGTCAACATCTGTCTCAAAACTATTAGAGCGCCTTGTTGACTATTGCGTTGATATTGATTTTTAACTAAGCTTAACTTTTTTAGACTTCTTAATATTATCTTTATTTGACTTTAATTTTTAACTTTCAAACTATCTAAGGTTTTTTATGGGCTTGTTTTTGTAGCACTCATTGGTCGTGTAGTACTTGAACAAATCTAAAAATTTTATCAATTACATTCATTAATCACATCTCATATTGAATTAATATTTGTTTAAGACTAAATTAAATGTTTGACGTGCTTAAATTTCATCTTCTTTGGTCTTTTTTTATTTTCTTGATAATAATGCACAAATCAATGGTAAAATAATAACCTATTCCACCAACTTTTGCAACCTAATTAGAAGTATATTATATATTACTATATCTATATAATATATATATATATATATATATATATATATATATATATATATACATAATATAAAATAGAATAAAATATTGGCGAAGCGGGCGTGAAAATTTATCAATCTACATGATTCTCGTGTTAAAAAGTGCGGAGCACTCCAAAATATGGTCCGACAGATGGCGACAGCGCTGTTTCGTCCTAATATGGGATTCGTCAGGCCACCGCATTCGGTACAAACCATCATCTCGCCTTTGCATCGTATAAAGCTGAATTTAAAATTAAAAAACAGCAAACAAGACGACAAAGGCGACATCTCGATGGTCCACTTGATAATACAAGAACCACACAGATTAACAAAGTTTGTAAAAGAACCGTCATATAGTGGCGCGACGGTGAATTAAAACAGAAATATGTAAAATCGAGTACACGAAACGCGCTGCCCAAAGGATAGGGGTCGCATTTTTCGGTACTTGCAAGCAAGCCTACCGCTTATTTTAGCAGCCAAAGCCAGGTATATATATATATATATATATATATATATATATATATATATATATATATATATATATATATATGTATATATATATATATATATATATATATATATATATATATATATATATATATATATATATATATATATTTATAGCAAAAGCCAACTAAACCGAGAGGTTTATCGCACTTTTTGGGGCTCCGGTCAGAAGGATTGTTAGCAAGAAAAGAAATCTCTTTTTTGTTAGTCTATCTTTCGAGAAATTTTATTCCATCCGTCAGGATTTCTATTAAAGAGAAAATAATCTTCTTTCATTCTATTCTTACAAAACAGAAATAAAGAAAAAGGACCTACCAAAGTATCTATGAAATGTCAGGTTATGTTCAACAGATACATTCATTAGCACTTAACACTAAGATAACATAATTTGAAAAGAAAAATGTTTTAAAATACAAAATTTATCTAATTAATTAAGAAACAGATATTTTACCGCGTGTACGTCGTTGAAACGTTATTTTAAATTCAAGAAGGAATTTGACAACTTGACAGTTGACACTAAAAGCCCATTTTAATAGGTAAAGTTTACAGTTCCCAAAAACAGGCAATCGTTCTGGGAGCGGAGACAATAGTTCTTGAAAAGTATTGTGTTATTAAACGGAAAAGCAATGAAAAATGAAAATTATGATTTAAATCGGTAATAACAATTAAAGCGAAATGCAATTTAGGTATCAAGAAAGGCGACCTCCACACCCAATTGGACCAGTGTGATAGTTATACTCAGAACAGTGGCTAAAAAGTATCCGACTGAGAAAATTGAACAGTGGGAACTGATTTCGATTGATTTCTAGTTGTAGTAAAGAATTGCACATTACGCTGATGCTTTCAATGTCTCTTTTCTTGTTCATGGAAAGTGGTTAGATGTTTATGTGAACCATTTCTAGCAAGAGTCTTTTATGAAAATAATTCTCTTTTGCTAGGATTTTCGGTCTCTCAAAGTTCATTATTTGACCCTTATTTAGTACATGCTCCGCAAGAGCTCAAGGAAACACTCTTCTATTACAATCGGTTTTATGAGAACTTATTCTATCTGAAAGATTTCTAGAGGTTTGGCCTATGTAAACTTGATCACAATCTAGGCATGGGCTCTTATAAATAATGTTCCAGCTTTCTTTCAATGAGAGAGGTGTTTTTATTCTAGAATAGAGTAACGCGTTTTTTTAATTTGTTTTGTCGCAATTTTAGTGGAAGTTCCATTTTGGAAAACCATCTGCGAGTTAAATTTTCAATATAGGGAAGCGACATGTGCAGCGACTGTAACAGAAGAGTGTTTTCTTGTGCTCTTGCGAAGCATATACTAAATAAGGGTCATATAATGAACTTTGAGAGACCGAAAATCCTAGCAAAAGAAAATAATTTTCATAAAAGAGTTTTCCTAGAAATGGATCACATAAACAACGAACCACGTTCCATGAACAAGAGAAGAGACATGGAAAACCACAGCGTAAAATACAATTACTTATTACAACTAGAAATCAATGGAAAACGATCCCCCACTGCTCAATTTTCTCAGTCGGATAATTTTTAGCCTCTGTTCTGAATGTTACTATCACGTTAATTTTCTTTTTTCATTGTTTTTCTGCTTCATAATATAATATTTTTCAAGAACTGTTACCTCCGCTCCTAGAACGATTATCTGTTCTTGGGCAGTGTAAACTTAACCTATTAATATGGGCTTTTAGCGTCAACTGTCAAGTTGTCAAATTCATTATTGAATTTAAAATGGCGTTTTAATGACGTCCACGTGCTAAAAAATCAGTTTCCTAATTAATTAGATAAATTTTGCGTTTTAAAACATTTCTTTTCATATTATATGATCTTAATGTTAAATGCCAATGACTGTATCTGTTGAACAAAACCTGGCATTTCATATATACTCACTTTGATAGGTCTTTTTTCTTTATTTTTATTTTGTAAGGATAGAATTAAGGAAGGGTATTTTCTCTTTTGTCCTGATGAAGGGAATAAAATTTCTCGAAAGCTAGACTAACAAAAAAAAGTTTTCTTTTCTAGCCAACCATCCTTCTGACTGCAGTCCAGTCAGGAGACTACTCTTTTTTAAGTATATATATATATATATATATATATATATATATATATATATATATATATATATATATATATATATATATATATATATGTTTAAAGTATTAATGCAACGCCTAGTGACAACTATAAGGGATTGTGTGCATTAGGTGGGCACCTGTAAGTACAATTTAACTTCCCATAATCAACGGCGGTATATAAATTATAACTCTGTAAGTTATTCATGTTGAAAATTGCCAAACAATGCCATTTTTGAAATGTATCTTAATAAAAAAAAATTTCAAATCTTGGAAATCTCATCCAAAAGAGCTAGATTGTTTTGAAAAAAGTTTGAAGTCGATGCTTTCATTTCCTGTCGTCATTTTTTTTTTGACGAGCAGTTTATTATTACAATGATTGACGTCTTAAAATCTACAAAGGTATGAAGTACTCGTTTTGAAAAGCGAAAATAATCGCTTGTAAATCGGTACATTCGTAATAATACATAAACATTTAGAATTGTTTTTATTAGTTTTAACCGAAACAAACAATAAACAACAAAATTCGTGAGTTGTTAAGTAATTGTACTTTGGGTGCTTGTTATTTTTTATTAACTTTCTCGGCGTGTTTCAAAATTCCTTGGCTATACCATAAAGTACTTCTGTGTCATCCTACTGGAAGATGAGCTCCTTGGGGATGGAATCCAGTTTCATCTGCTATATAAACCAGTCTTATTATTTCTCCATTTGGTGCAGTATATTGAAATTGACCTAAAATAAATATGTTTTGTTGTAAAAAATATATTCAAATTATTTTCAAATTAAAAATTTTTTATACTGACTATATGGTTATCAAAAAATACGATTGGATGGAAGAATTAAACAGTTTTAAAAGATGATGACTAGATGAGAAAAGGTAATGGTCGGCATTTTCTATATTAACATAGGGTATATTTTGTTTCAGGGAAATAGAAATATCGCCTAAGTAAGGTCTTAAACGATTTCCTGTATAGAGTGAAGATTCCAGAATTTTGGGAAAAGATCCTGTCACGTATCGTTGCCCTGCGGTCATGATAGCAACTTACCATGCTACACAAATATATTTTAAAACAGGGACTTTTTAGTTTTAATGCGCTTGTGTAATATATCGCGGTATGGCGTTGGTTTTATTTATTTTGTCAAGAGCGCCACCCAGTTGGCGCTGAATTATTTCAGTTGAACTCAGGTTAGTTTAGACAATATTTTTCTTTCTAGATTAAATAGTTCATCAATTACCGATACATTACCTACACGATTTGAAAGAATTGTGGTAGTAGCTAATAATAATGGAGTAGGAAATACTCTAATTAAAGAAATGCCAAAAACAGCTATAAATATTCTTAAAAACAAATTGATCCGGCTTGATGAAATTAAAACTTAAAGTGTATGCTATTTTTATTACAAAAATAGCTAAATCTAGTATTCCATTAGAAATGCTAAAAATATTATTTATTATCGATGGTGAAGTTCAAGTGAAATCACTATTATCTAAAAATGTTTGGTAAAAAATCACGTGACACAAGCACGTCAAAATAAAAATAAAAATACTAATAACAATTTTACTGATGATTTATTACTATATTTCGTCTAAAATGGACAATGAACACCTTCCAAACATTTAAAACCCCAGGAGCTGATGAACTACTCCCTGAACTGCTCCAACCAGGACAGGAAAAGATTCTACCACATATAGTGCGTATTAGCCGAAACAGCTTGGAATTGAGCTACATACTATAAACCTGGAGAAAGGCCAGAGCCACCTTTATTCCAAAAGCAGAGAAAAAGGACATTATACACCCCAAATCTCTGCTGCCTATCAGTATCACATTGTTTATTTTAAAAACGATAGAAAAGATAGTTTATATTTATATCAGGACAGAAATTCTTGAACGGGTGCCACTGCACCCTCATCAGCATGCGTATCAAGCAGGCAGACCTACGGAAACTGTACTCGTACAATTAACAGATGAAATTCAAGACGCACTGAACAAAAAGGAAACCCTAGTATGTGCCGACAAGATGGTAGACAAATGGATGGCGCGACGTAAAGACACTGACACAACAACACTATCGCCCTCTGTACCACCAGGGGATGCTCTTAGGAGAATGGTACCCCCGCCACTGAAGCCTAATTGTAGATCGACTTTTCTGTCCTTTCAAGGTCATAATCGCAAAGGGCAGATTCGAAAATACTCTTTGCGATATAGTTCAAAGAAAGACGACACTAAATAATAGTACCAGATGATGGAACTTAATTCCAACTCCGCCAAAGTCACCTTACAAGCCTTTACAAGGAAAAGAAACAACTTAAAAACCATCAAAATGGATGGAAACTTTATTGAGTGGAAGTTAGAGGTTAAATATCTGCACCCGACTCTAGACAATAAATTTCTCTGGAGTAAACATGTAGAAAGTAGTCAACAAAACTACAAAGGGCTTGATGGTTTGTAGAAATTTCGAAGGGAAAAGCTGGGGCACAAACCCAAAAATCCTCACATATGGGACTATGGGACAGTAATCTGGAGTAAAAAAATCAAACTGGCCAATACGAGAGCTAACCTCTCGAAAATTCAAAGACTAGTCTGTGCATGTATCACTGGAAGAATACAGACATACCCAATGGCCACCGCGAAAGTAATCCTAAATCTTACACCTCTACACCTACAGATGGAGAGTATGGTAAAGAAGGAAACATGAAGGACCATGAGGGATGAATCCACTCTCTAGAAACCCACAAATCTGGAACATGTCCCAAGATGAAATAAAAAAGAAGTTTAATTTTGTGAAAAGCTTCAACACAAAGTTGAGGTACACAAGTGAATGAGACAGAAATACCGTTGAAAAAATTAGCAGGAATGCCATTAAATGGTATATAAATGGCTTCAAAATAACCGAGGGAATTGGAATCGGGGTGTATGGACTCGACACCAGACACTACGGGAGCTTGGGTAAATCATCTAGCAATTATTTGTATTCATGAACCATTAATAGAATAAAAAATATCATTAGGTCAAAGATTTCATATTGAATGCATTCAAAGATCTGAAGTAAGTACTCATGCAACGTTGCCAGACGTTGCGATTCTATTTTAATGCAAGTTAATCTTAAATTTTACGTAATTTTTTTTATTATACATCAGTAAACCCCACGGTAAACCAGATAACTTATGTAAAAAAAAAGAAATCTCTGTCCCAGAAAGCTAATTTTTTTTTCAACCTCATCTAATCGACAAATGGTAGTATAATTCAAAAGAATGTAGCAGGATCCTGATTTTCCATAAGACTCTACAAATTTTTACATTTTTGAAAATTGAATTCTTATAAATTTATACGGTAAAGTTATTGATACAAAATTCAGCGAAAGTATAGATTACGACTTAAACTATTATAAAAAAAAATATTTTCATTATGATCTAATATTTTTTTAACATGGGCGGCGATTGGACTTCGTTAATATCATTATTCTATAAAATAACAAATAAATCAATAAGGGCAACAAATCAAAAAAAGTCACAATTATTTCTTCTTTCACCATTGTGTCAAAAAAGTGAACCTGTTTTAATATAACATCCAGTCTAGCATCTTCCAACTCTTACCTGCAAGATTTTTAATTTTTCCCTTTTACGCATTATAAATACAAACATCCAGGGTCTCTAAAAATATTTATCTCCTACCAATCTAACTTTTAAACTGGTTTAAGTTGACAGTTAAATATTTAATTTGACAAGTGCAAAAATAAGCCAACTATGTTTTTAATCTGGAAAAAACGGAAATGAGGAGATCACATCATATATATATATATATATATATATATATATATATATATATATATATATATACCTATTATTATTTAGCCAGCCAGAATGAAAATTATTCTTTTCGAGAGACAGCTGCTTATTTAACCGGGTCAAATGCTTTACTTCTAGGTTTTTATCATCTGTTTTAATATATCAAAGTTTATTTTATAAATATAGGTATTATAAATTATTAAAATATCGCAACCAAAACAAACATTCGTTGATAGCGCAATGTTCACGAACCGCGCTGGATTAACAAATTATTGTGTAAAAACTATTGTATCGATGAGGCTTACCCCTGAAGAAATTTATTTATTGAAATGCGACATTAAGTGTGTTCCAAGGCCCAAACATTGGCTGGGTTTCAAGTTCTTTGCCATTTACTTAAAAAAAATGTTTTTTTTTTCACTTTCGCGCATTTTTCCATTTTGCAATGCAAATTTGCACAAATTACGTATTATAATATTTGTTCTAGCACTGATATTTACGGAGATATAATGAAAAAAGTGTAAGGGCATCGCTGATTTTTGACATTTTTTTGGATAATAATTTTTTTGGCTACGAGCTCACCTCTTTAGACTAGACCATAAGCCAATTATCATTCGTGGCATCATTCCGGAGTGATTTACCACTGTGCCAAATTAAAGCTACTTTTGGACTTCGACTGAAATATATGTTGTTTTGTGTGCTTACTTCATATTACAGCATCGACGCTTTTTCATTATGGAATTAGTATCACAGACGATCTACTGCAAATTAATGACGACTCAAATTATCCCCATTTTGCAGCATATCAAGCCTAATAATGCATATTTTTGTGAAAATTGGATATTTCTAAAATTATGTTAATTTTTGATTGTATATTTTACAAACATTCTTAAAAATTTTTTTGAATTGTTTTCGTAACCCTTTCCGTTATCATGTAAGATTTTAGCTATATATAATGGGATTTTAACTTTATGGTTGCTTAACAATGGAAAATACTATTATTATTAAATTAAGAAAAATAATAAAATAAAAAACCCTTTTTGAAAATGCCTTGAACAAAAGGCAAATGGTCAAAACATGTTTTTTCAACACCCGCATGTGAACCTTACCCCAAGAATACAAAAAGAAAAAGATTGAAGCATATATATTCTTCTTCTTCAAGTGCCATATCAAGTCCTCCCGACGTTGGCAATGTCATTGGCAAGTCTTTCACGGTCCTGCGCTAGCTGGAACAGTTCTCCCGCGCTACGTATACCTGTCCATTCACGAATATTCCTCAACCAGGAAGCCTGTCTCCTTCCTACCCCTCTACGTCCCTCTATCATGATTAGCTGAAGAATTCTATATCGCTCCCCTCTGAATATATGTCCAAGATATGAGATTTTTCTACACTTCACAGTGTTTAATAGTAGACGAGTTGTGTCGGCCCTATTGAGTACCATTTCGTTGGTCTGCCTAGCTGTCCAAGGTATTCTCAGCATTCGCCGGTGTAACCACATTTCGAGAGCCTCCAACCGATTAATCGTGGCAGCCTTAATTGTCCATTTCTCTGCCCCATATAGTAACACTGGCCAGACGTATGATCTTATCATTCCCTGTCGTAGTATTAGGTTGAGGTTATCATTGCAGAAAGGCGGTTTCATTCATATATATATATATATATATATATATATATATATATATATATATATATATATATATATATATATATATATATATATATATATATATGTATATATATACAACAGTATACTGTAGATATAACCACAGCTATTACATCTCACACGAAGGAATCCGTGAAAACTGTATAAATATATAGACACCATCCGCTGGGAGGTCGGCTAAGCTGTGTTCAGTGTTGCATGCTTCCTTCCGATCTGTCCTTTGCACAAGCGGGTGCATGTCGGTACCCTGATGAGTCTAGGAAGGGACGAAACATGTACATCTGCCGTATCACTGTAGCGGGGAGGGTAAGTTTTGACTTTCTGCTCGATATGGTGGTACAGGTAGATCATCATCTCGATGGTGGTGGAAGAGCATAAATTGTATTTTGCAGCAATTTATTCAAACTCTGCAACCTCCAACATGAAAAGGATATGATGGAGCGAAGTTCGCATTTATTTTTCGCATTTTACTCCATATATATACATACATATATATATATATATATATATATATATATATATATATATATATATATATATATATGAATATTCTTCAAAAAACCGTTAAATACATACCTTGTTTAACCTGAATATCACCATCTTTTAAGTAGCCCTGTTCTTCGGCAAAAATTTGGTTTTCAGTTTCATATGCATAGATATATGATCCATCTGGATTTAAGTCATACACCTGGCGTTTTATTGACGCTTGGGATTCATCAGTATTTTGACAATTTGCAACTTGATGTTGAAGTAAAGCAGCTAAGAATACAGTCTGTAATAAGAAAATATTTAATTAGAACATAAAATTTCTTTTTATTACAATGCGGTGAAAATTTCGAGTATTTTTAATTTTCAGGTCAAAATTGCTTGCAGCTCTGCAAGATTTGGATTGCGAACTTAGTATGTTTTGGTAGGTAATATTGCTTGGAGCCCATGTAGGCCTATATTTTCTGTTAGTGTTTGTTAATTTTTATATTATATATGATATCCGGAAAATGAAAAATGTGTAAAAAGTTTGATGACAGATTCGTGACGTCAAAATAGGTCGATTTAAGTCAACTTAGTTATATTCGATACTGCTTCGTTTAGACGGTAAAAGACGTGACAGTTTTAAGAAAATATTGATTTTTCTTAAATTTCTTGAAAAAATGGTAATTGAATTTAATGATTTTTAGTGTATGTTCTAAAATTTTTTTAGTAGTATAGCAACCGGCTATAAAGAATTGTGTGATTATTATAAAATTTTGCGAGGAAAAAATATCTTCAGTTACATACATACACCATTTTGTTATAATATTAAAACAATTTTTAAAATAAATGTTGGAAGTACATATATGTAATTTAAAAAGATTGAAACTAACCTGAACTAAAAAGAAAATACTAATTAAGCAAATGTCCAGAGTGGCTGCCATTTTGCTAAATATACTTATTAACACTTTTTTAAAATGAAATTGGACTCTATGTAATATTTCAGTATTATTAAAAAGGTTGCCAGCATTTAAAATGTGCATCAATATTTCTTCGCTGTGTTCACCGAAGTGTTGCATACTTTTGTTTTAAGAGCGCCTCACAAAAAGAAGCTACACATATTTAACTCTGGAGAACGTGGTGACCATCTTACTGCTGCCTTATTACCTCTTCTAATCCAACGGTTGGGATATTGGCAGGGCTGTCAATTTGCCAATAATTCCTTGCATTTGCCAGGAATAATTAGCTATGCCAGTAATATTGCCAGAAATACTATCATGCCAGGGATTTGCCAGGAATAAATATCTTGTACTCGGTAATTGATAAAATATTAAGGCGAAATATATATACAATATATCGAACAATCTCTAAAATTAAATCTCTCTACTATATCTTTTGTTTTTCACATGTAATTATTTCTTTCTTTATTTTATGATTTTGCAATCTAAAATTTAAAGGATGTTGATGTGTGATGTGTGTTACCATCTGAGCAATATTAACTTTTTCTTATCACACGCGTTTTGCCAGGAATTGCCAGGACTAAATAAAAAACTTGCAAGTCTTTTTCTGTAGAACATTTGACAGCACTGGATATTGGTCGTGTAAATATTGCTGAACAGCAACGGAAAAATGGGGTGATGCATCAGAATTATCGCCGACATAAAATAATCAAATTTTCCAGAAGTACTGGTAATGGGTTTTGCAAAAAAAATAGATAAATATTTCCAATTATCCTGTCTGGAATCAAAACAGTGCCAATAAAGAAGCGATTAAGAATACCTGCCCAAACATTTGTTTTAAAGTTATGCTGAGGGTATGCAACATTAATGGTATATGGATTTTCATGCGCATAAACATGTTTGCTGTGCAGATTGATGACCTTCTAAAACACGCGTCGTCAGTAAACTAAATTTTTCTACCAAGATTTGAATCATCAATTCTTTTGTTTCGAATAAAGTCACACAAATGTAAAGGGGCCTATAAATATGGCAAGACGAGCGCGTGACGAGCTTGCCACGAGCTTGCCACAAACCTCTTTGATCTTTGCCGGTTCGAATTTTTCTTTGATGCCAGGCGCCAAAAGGGTCTGAGCGGTGTAAACCAATAAAGGGTAAAGATAAAAACATTTTTATGTTTTGGTTGAAGTTCAGCACACCACGCAAATTTTTCAAGAACGTTTTAGTGTACAGAAAGTGAGCGAAGAAAGTAAACCTGCCCTGCCATATGTGACGTCAAAGAACAGACGGGAGCTATATTAATTTTATGCAGTGGGGTTTCATTATCATCAAGTTTGTGAAATAAAAAACGAAAACCTACCGTCACGATCGGAATTTTTAGCCGATTTTAATTTCCAACATTGTAGCGGACAATATAAAAATTTTACCAGAATATCTCCTATAATTAAATAAAATAGGACCAGCTATATCAAAAGAAGAAACATTTTATCAGCATAAGTTCAATGGATTTTAATTAACAGTGGTATGGTGGTGCTCGAAGCACATCGTTTCCATATTTTTTAGCCTATTCGTCTATCATATGTTTCTTAAATCGTCTTTCTTTCTCATTCGCAATTTTTAAAAGTTTCTGCTTTAGCATATATATTCCCTTTACAAATCGTTCGTAAAGGGATTTTTTTTTTGATAACCAATCTGTAATAGCACTTTTTTCAACTATGTTATTAACAACTTTTCCACCAGTATAGAATGATAACTGGCGTTATCCAAAAGTATAACAGACCTCTCCTCTCATTTGAGAAAAATATTTTTGAAAGATATCCGCCTTCATTTATTCATGGTAATCTTTGGTAGATTTCAATTTGAGCTGCGGTCAAACTCCTATAAATCCGTTAACAATTCCAATATGAGTTAAAATGAATTTGCTGCCCTTATCGAGTAAGGGGTTTAAACCTGTCGACAACCCTTCTAAGAATGCTTCACGAAAAATTGTCATATTCTTATCTCCATACATTTTTTGTACTATGTGTTCTTCACTGAGACAGATTACATCCAGATAAAAAATATTTTTGTTCCCTCTGTGGTATTTTCTAATGTTCATCAAATACTGTCTTCTCTAAAATAGTATTTCCCGTGTATCACCTCCATTTTGACTTTCCTTAAGGGAAATTCGTTTTTGTCAGCACTTTCTACAGAATGTTTTTTTTTTATGGCAGGCACATTCTCGTCTTGTTTCACAACTTCCAAAACTTTATCAATACTTGCTTTTTATCTTCTAAGATATAATTCATAAAGGTGTCTTCTTAGCATATTTTTGAAGCATTCTTATAACTTTTTTCTTCTCGGTGACGGTTTAGGTTCGCACACAGTTCCACTTTTCCTTTCCTTAATTCGCCTGTAAGTTGTAGATTCGCTAAGTCCCGTTATGTCAGCACATTTCGAAAACAAACTACGCACCCTCATCAAAATTCTTGGTTGAACAAATGAATTTTGCACATTTGAAAGTATTGTCTTGGATTTTAAATCCAAAACACCTATACAAAGTTTTGATGTAAAAGTAGACATTTTCAACAGCTAGCACTGAAAGTTGTAAGACAATAACATAGTAAGACCTTACATTTATACACATCTGTATTATACTTAAAAATGTCACTATTGTTAATTGCCCAATTAAGATGTATACTTTTAAACCTAATTTTCTTTTAAATACACTACTCTCTCTTCAAATACATACGTTAGACACATACAATATCTACTCCTTACTTTATCCGAATTCGAAAAGCCAAATTATTTATGAAATATATTCCGAGAATTGCTATGCTTTTAGTTTATAGCTCTTCACAGGTACGTAAATATCTTATGCACATAATTATTATATTTTGTTTGACAATGAAGAACAAACGACAGCTTTGTCAGTTTTATACAGTGGGATTTTACGGTAAAAAAGTATATTAAACAAAAAACGAAAATATGGGGGATAATAATGCACTACTTGGTTTAAAAAAATATTCAGGATTCAAACTGTCCATAACTAACAAATTTTGGAAATATTTGCAGGTCTCCTGCAAATTCAACATATTTTCTTCAAACCATTCCATATTCACTTATGAACAACTTTTAGTCAGCTGCAAGTGCTAAATAAATTTCATTTCATTAACAAAAAAAATAAGAAAATCTCTTGTCTTCAGTCTTGTTGCAAAGTAAATTTTTTCCAAAGAACGTGTCATAAACCTGTTCCACTAGATTAAAAAAATCCTTTGAGTTCGCACCAAAAAACCGACAGAAAATGGATCCCTGCGAGTATCAGTCGAACAATCGAACTATAACAATATTGACTTCTTGTAACCCAACTGCATTTATTACCTCCTTTGAAACCTGCCGATGATGACCCTCGATAATAATACAAATCGGCAACATTCAAAGGAGTCTCGTTGGAAGTTCGAGGCTAACTTCTCACGCGCTCTTCTCGCCATATTTGTACTCACCTTAAGACCCATGGGGAATCAACCGATAAAAGTTATTGAGTTTTGGATGTGATATGGATATAACAACTGGTCTTTTAAAATAGCATTTACAATAATTTTAAGGACACCCAACTACGTGCTAGGGGGCGTACACGACTTTATAGCTAGCCGTTTATACCACGAGAAAACGTCATCATATAGTGTTACACTACACACAAAAATCAATAAATTCTGTTACCCTTTTGCAACAATTGATATTTTTTAAAAACTTTGACGAATTCTACAGTCTAAAATAAGCAGTATCGGATATAACGAAATTGGCTAATTGCCTAAAATTATAATATTTTTTTGTGAGTACTTTAAAATATCATTAAGTTAAGAATAGAAAAATACCGTATTTTCAGTAAAACGGGTTGCATAACGTATTGCGCAAAGATTTAATATAGAAATATAATTTATTATCCTAATTATTTTGTTAATTAATCAATAGATTTTGCCACCCGTCTTTGCACTTGTCCTTGTTTTCTTATACGTAACCTAAATAGCCTTTAACCTTTAGTCAGTGTCATTACTTTCATTTTTCAGCAAATTTTATTGTCTGATGATCATAAAAGAAAATTATTATTGCCTTTCACTTCAGTACACCCCCTTAGGTTAAAGTTTTAAGTTACATCTGCCATATACTATTAGTTTTAACTTCAAAATTTTAATTTGTCAATTTGTTGTAACAAAAAGTTTATATTATTTAACCGATAAATTTTATATTATATAATTACTCTTCACCGTATAAAAGATAATAAAGAATTCAGGTTATGAAATATTTATTAAATGCTATTTACAGATATAAAAATATAACAAAAGATATTTGGAAATAAAACTAATAAGAGGAGAAGAATAAATCTTAAAAGGGTTCACTTGACAATGTGGTTTTCTTGAATCCTTAATATTTTTTTTAAATTGCACCGACTTTGAACGGTCCATAAAAAATAAGGATTTCAATTCAACCTCTGTACATATATATATATATATATATATATATATATATATATATATATATATATATATACATATATATATATATATATATATATAATATATATATATATATATATATATATATATATATATATATAAACAGTTAGACAAATGTCCAAAACAGCTTAATTAAGGACATATATATACAGGGTATTTGGTACATCGATGGAAAGTTTGGAAGAGGTGATAGAGAATGTCTTGAATAATTTATGCCATGTATGCCTTAGTACAAAAATGAACGGTTGTTGAGTTACAGCACATTTTATAATTTTCGGTTTTCGGGCAATTGGTGGTTGAAAATTTAATTTTTATGATACGGGTATAATTTTTCGGTTTGAAATATTTTTTTTCTTATTTACTTCATATATTATAATAACAACAAGAGGAATAAAATTAAAAATAACACACGGAAAATTGTGCACTCAAAAATTTTATTCATCTGCGAAAATTCAAGTTTCATTCTTAGATTTGAGTGAGGTTTTTTTCTAACAGTGAGAGAAATAAACGCAATCAATTTATTTTAAAAATAACTTTATTGAATTACCTTTACAGTGGTTTATCGAAAACCCGTATCAATAAAATATTACATACTTTAAATTCAGGGAAGATATTCATATTAACGAAATTAATAATTTTCTCTATTCACTTTCTCTTTATTTAATTAAAATACAAAGTATTTAATGTATTGCATTGGATGTTCTGAACGCCTAAAAGATGAATTTTTGTGTTTCTGTTCACCAGGCCATTAATTGTTTTTTCTAAAATAAACATAAACGAAACAAAAACAAAATAGATAAACAACCAGTTTTTTTTAGCCAACCATACAGATGATATCGGCTTTAGTGCTGGTCGCAACGTCTTGCCATTATATATTATTATATACCAGTTCAGTGTTCACTTGCAAAATTTCAAATTGCCATGTTGACAAAACGATGCTTACTTTTTCTAATTTAGAATATGCTGATATACTTTCATGTATAGTAGAGCAGACGGCAATGCAGCTGCAGCTCAACGGTAATCTTCATTTCAGAGAAAGATTGCATGCAGACAGACATGCTGTCCGAAGTAGAACAACAAATTTGGATTCATTTGATGCAGATCCAACCAGGAGTACTAGAAAGGTAGCTAATCAACTTAATTTGTCTACTTGGAAAGTGTGGACCGTTTTGAAAGTTGAAGGGAAACATCCATTCCATTACACCATGGTTCAAGGCCTTGAAGAAGGTGATCCAGTACGGAGAATTCTCACCAATTGCCAGAAAACCGAAAGATTATAAAATGTGCTGTAACTCGACAACCGTACATTTTTGTACTAAGGCATATATTCTAAATCAAATGAACTTGCATATTTTCCATTAAAATTATTTAACATTTCTGTGTCTAATTTCATCATTATTTATCTCAAATAAAACTGAGTCTTGGCACTTATTTATATAATACCCTTTAAAGAAAAAAATAATGAAAAACAATTATTTAAATTAATATCTATTTAATTAAATGCTCTAATTACTGTCCTCCAGTCCTGTCACAGGGTCCAAGCCTTTCTACAAGCTGATCAAGCTTATTCTACATCTGTTGATGAGGGATATTATGAATTGTATTTTCAGTTATGTTTTCAAGGTCATCTAAAGAATTTGGCTTTGTACTATAGACTATAATCTTTAAATGGCTTCTAAAGATAGAAGTCTAAAGGGCTTAGATCGGGTTACCCAGGAGGCTATTCAATAGGCACTCTTCTACCTATCCATCTTCCAGAAAACGTTTCATCTAGATAGTATCAGCCATATCTACCAAAATGCGCTGAAGTTCCGTGTTGTTAAAATCAACTGTTGTGTTTTAATAACAGATCAAAATGTTGTTCATAAAATAGATTTATTAAATCGGGTATAATTCTATTTCGTAGCAAATTCAAGTAGAAAGCTGCTGTCAAATTTTTGTGAATGAAAAAAGATCAGTTATGTCTGCCCAAACATTTAATTTTTAAAGATGTTGTATGATATTTCATCGTCCAATGAGGATTAAGGTCAGACTAATACCGACAGTTATATTTGTTGACGAAGCTATTAAAATAAAATGTGACCTAATCAATAAATAAGATTTCGTTTACAAAATCAGCCTGTGGATCCATAATGTTCACTATTTCTTGACGAAATTGCATACGTCTATCAGAATCGTCTTCTCATACAAAAACCAGTATTGCTATGGAAGTCCGTGATTCTTCTTGCAAGGCAAATCTTTTTACATTACCCATATGTTCAAAATCTGGAATATCTTATTGGCAAATAATTTAGAAATCAGCTACCTTGTAGGGAAAGCTTGATTGAAAAAATTGGTTGTGGTTGGAAGAATCTATATCTATCCATAGTGTTTTGTTTTGGTAAGTATTAGTTTACTCGATGCTACAAAAACTAATTCCACTGATCTAAAACTAATGTCAGGCAACAGTCAACCATGGAAACTGAAATTATTAATTAGGGGAAGAATAAAATCGTAAAATAAGGATAAATTAAATTGTCATTTTGAATCCATTGAATGTACCCATAGAGTATGCTATGCAAAAAATATTTTAAAGTTGTTTAAGATCTGTAATAACTGACAGAATTTTTTATTTAAAAATTTATACATGATAACGTCACAAACAAATAGATGAACTGTAGTTCTGAAGGTAAGCCGTTACGAAACATCTGCCCAAGCTTATATATATATATATATATATATATAATATATATATATATATATATATATATATATATATACAGAGGCGGATCGCGGATCCAGTCTCTCTCTTCGGGAGGGGGGGGAGACGGTGATATCACAAAAGTACAGCGAAATCAAGTTGTCAATGGGGAAGGGGAGACACCAGCAACATTCCCATTTCTAGTGTAAAAGACAGGGTCGGGTCTATTTTTCTGAATTTGAAGCTCTTGGAGAGGTGGGGGGCGATCACAAGAAAAAACAAGTTGCCGATAGGGGGGGGGGGAGAATGCGAGCAGCATACACATTCCTAGTATAAGAGGCAGAATCGGGTCTATCTAACGAAGAAAAGTAAATTGCGAACGGGGGGGGGGGGGGGGGGGAGTGCAGTCAGCATACACATTCCTAATATAAAAGACAGAATCGGTTCTATTTTCCTAAACTCAAAGCTCTTGGGAAGGGGAGAGGCGAACGCAAGCATACACATTCCTATAATCTATTCAAGAACTAGAGAGAATAGTAAAACTATTGCCGAAACCTCCAACGTACCTGCTCCAGTGCCGCAGGTAACTGAGGACTGCCGCAAATCTAATTATATTTAATTATATTTAGATAGTATAAGCTTTTATAAGTTTAATGCAACAACTTAATTTCTGTCAGTGAGCAAAGTACACCTTACAGTGAATCCTTAGTGATTTATCTTGTTTGTGCTTGTTTTTATATATTATCTGAGATTAGTAAGAAACCCAAAAGATATGGCTTCCACATCTATATTTATTCCAAAATCGATAAACCAGGGCATTTTTTCCTCAACGAAAACCTTAATACGATGAATGTTTATGATGCCTTAAGATATCAATATCTAAATAATAATGTTAAAAGCTCTATTGAAATGTGTTCCGACATGACAATAGTTGGAAAATCTACTCTGTACCGAATATTGAAGGAGAAAAAAACGACTGGAATTGTTAGTACTCCCAAGCCACATTCGATCACAGGCAGACGAAAGACCTCGTTGGAAGAAGAGATGTAAACTGCAATAAAAGGAGTTATACATACATTTTATTATGAGAAGCAGATCCCAACCGTCGACCAAATTCTAACTAAAATCAATGCAGATCTGGATTTACCTGAAATTAAAAGAACTGAGCTCTGGAAATTGCTCAGAGAACTTAACTTTTGCTGGGAAAAAATAGATAGGAAATCTGTTCTCATAGATCGTCCGGAAAAAGTCCGTTGGAGAAGAAAATATCTCTCTTAAATAAAAGGTACAGTTGCTGGAAATAACACAACTTACAAAATTAGTAATTTAACTGAACTTTTGAAAGATTTTTTTGAATAAAGTTACTGCAGAAAATTGGAAAAAATTCATATAATAATAGAAAATGTGGAAACTCGATCTCATGATCGGTGAGTTGGAGGAACCAATTATAATTAATTTGAGCGAAGATAGCTTCACTTAATTTGATTACGAATTAGACACATAATGTTTACCAGGGTAAACACAATTTATTATTTAAATTTTCTATAACAGATAAAAATTAATTACATTTGAATCCATTTTTTTTAGTGTTTAATTGTAATTTTGCAGATGATTTAAGAAATGAAAAAACTGAAACGCTAAATGCCCTAAAAATGTTTTAATTAATAATAAAATGACCGATAGCCCTAAAAAAATTTTAATATTATATGAACGAATTTATTTTTTTATATATGTTTAACTTCTTGTATTTTTGATAATGGGTATTTTGTAAGTATTTAAAATATAACTTAAGATTTTGTGAGGGAAAAAGACTACTTTTTAGTCTGAATGAGCCTAAAACAGTTTCAATGCCAAAATTAAAAATAATAAAAATACAGTTGTTATTTGTGTTGAATATGTCAAAATTATCTATATTTTTTAATGTATGTGAATTATTAAGAAATCATAGGAAATAAAATAATATTATAAAAACTTTTTATTTTAAGTTTAAAACCGAAATAATATTCTATGCCATAAATACTTAGTGATAAAATAAACCTTCTTCCGACGCCTATGACAAAGTATAAAATATTTTTTAACACTTCACACATCCAAATATCTATTGTTATCCAACCCAAACAGTCCTTTATTATAGACCGGTATTTTTGATTATAAAATTTCTAACCCATTCCTATGGAAATATATGTGTCTAACATATTTTGCCAAAGACACCGGACTAAAGAACACAGGTAGTTTGCAAAAAAAAAGGGTCAAAAATGATTTATTATTCTCTCTGTAGTTCTTGAATATACTATAGTATAAGAGGCAAAATCGGGTCTATTTTCCTGAACTCAAAGCTCTTGGGGAGGGCGATCCCACCGCCCCCCCATTGGATCTGTATATATATATATATATATATATATATATATATATATATATATATATATATATATATATATATATATATATATTCATATATTTATATATATATATATATATATATATATATATATATATATATATATTCATATATTTATATATATATATATATATATATATATATATATATTCATATATTTATATATATATATATATATATATATATTCATATATTTATATATATATATGTATATATATATATATATATATATATATATAAGAATATTTTTTTAAAAACAGTTAAAAATAACTTTTTAATAAACTATAGCACCAGCCACCATTTATTTTCAATGTTAGATTAATTTATCGAACCAAAGACCTTTTCTTATTGCAAACAAATAAATTTAAATCGAATTTCAAAAATATATAACCTTTCTGGAGGTTAGTCATCAACCATATTGTGACACATTGGTAATGGTCTTGAACCGTCAGTGCCAAATTATCTTTCACCGACCCGTAGTAAAATACCAAAATAATATTTTTATTTTTAATAAATTAATTAAAAACAGATTAAATAAGGTTATTCAAAATAGCGACCGATTTTGTAATTTTTCTCTGTAGACATGCTCATTATTATCCAATCATTAACATTTTTCTTAATAAATTCGACTTTGTGACATTTTCCTAAGTATAGAGAGAAGTTGCAAAATTATTCTACTGAAATTTTGTAATCTGAAATGTATCACAAATTAGGGGACACGAGTCAATCCCAATATAACATATTGCTTATAAAATTTCTATTATTATTTCCACTATTTATCTACGTTTTAGGAAAATATCTTGAGGATTTTTTGATTCTATCAAGTTAATTATTAAGTATCAAGTACAAGTACACGTAATTGATAAAATATTTCAATTCCGAAACATTTAATATATCAGATAAAATCTAACTTTAAAACTTTTAACACTGGTTCTCTTTTAGTGAAAAATAGACAAGATTTTCAAACGTTTGTTTGAAGGTTGTAGACAATGTTGAAGATTGACTAAAATGTGGTTATCGGACTTGCATTGTCTTTATTTTTAATTATTTTTACGACGTTTCGATGAGGTTGTATCTCTAATCGTTATCAATTATAAACTGTTTATACTTGATAACGATTAGAGATACAACCTAATCGAAACGTCGTAAAAATAAATAAAAATAAAGACAATGCAAGTCCGACAACCACATTTTAGTCGAGATTTTGAAAGTTTAATCGACAAAAAAATTATAATAATTAATCATTAATCAATTATTGAAAAATTATAAATCAGCAAATCGAAATTGCTCTATCAATTAATAATTTCGAAACTAAAATTTAAATTTTAAAAATTAAATTTTTAGTTACAAAGGGTAATTTTACTCCTCTAATTATTAAATATTTAATTGTTATTGATAATGAAATTATGAATTACTTCGGTAATCGATAATTATAGGAATAAGATTAATTTAATTGCTTTATTAATTGATAATTTTAGGAATAAAATCTCCAATTATTAAATTAATTGATAATTTCAGGAAAAAATCTACAATTTCTTCATTGATTGATAATTTTAGTTTCGAAATTATTAATTGATAGAGTAATTTCGATTTGCTGATTTATAATTTTTCAATAATTGATTAATGATTAATTATTATAATTTTTTTGTCGATTAAACTTTCAAAATCTCGACTAAAATGTGGTTGTCGGACTTGCATTGTCTTTGTCTTCATAAATACTTGGTACTTTTTTGGGTTAAATTAAAAATATTTTAAAGACTTTTTTTTTCGTAAATAATGCAGCATCGTATTAAATTGCAACCTAACTATGTTTTTTTATCGTGCTGGTACAATTATGATTATCATTCACTTTCAATAAAGAACAGATTTGTATAAAAACCACACTTTTAGTTTGAATCGCTCCGAGAACAACATGAGCTTAGCTTGAACTCCAATGCTTTGTTCTAATTTAAAAAGTGTGAAAAGCAACATCAAATTATTGTAAAAAGCTTACTTAGGTATGTTCAAAAATTTTTTCATCACCTTTTGGCTTTTTTTCTAGGACTTTTCAGTTAAATCAATAACCTTGATTTTTTTTTAACCATTTTAAATCCTATTGACTAAACTAAAGCGTATCACCATGGATAGAAGCAGGATCATTTTGTTTTTAATTATTTAATATTAGTTTTAGCCTGAAAAAATAAAGCTTTCAGATGTAAAATACGTTTTCGTTCCAATTTCTCCCGTAGAATTAAATGACGCATTAGACAAATTTCCTTACTATTAATTTTTCATTTCTTTTGATGTTGATTGAGATGGATTGTTTCAATAAATAATATTTTTTTAATTTAATTCTGGCAAATTACCAATTTATGATGAAATAATAGTGCTTATGGAAGAAAGAAGAAACCAAAAAATACAGATAGACAGAAATATAAAGAAGTACAGAAGGACATCAAATATAAATGTCGCCAAGCTAAAGAGAAGTGTACTGAAATAGAAAATCTGCAGAAACTACACGACTCCCACAGTGTGCATAAGAAAATTAAAGAGTTTACTGGAACTGGCCGAAAGCAAAAATCATACATCCTGGCAGATGAAGAAGGAAACACTGTGTTGGATATTAAAAACCAACTGATTCTTTGGGGAGAATACATTAAAACCCTTTTCAATGACCAAAGAGAGGAAATAACTACTAACACAAATAATGAGACTGGACCACCTATTTTAAAAGAAGAAATACAAGTAGCAATAAAATATGCTAAAGATGGAAAGGCCCCTGGCCCGGACGATCTACCTGCAGATTTGCTTAAGTTGATCGAAGAGCAGAATTTAGGTGCTGTAACTTCTCTATTTAATAAGATCTATGAAACAGGAATAATACCAGAAGAATGGCTTAAATCAACGTTTGTCACAATTCCTAAAAAGCAGAATGCCAGAAAATGCGAAGAACACCGTACGATCAGCCTAATGAGCCACACATTAAAGATCTTTCTCAAAGTCATCCATCGTAGAATTTATAAGAAGCTGGAAGAAAATATAGCAGATACTCAGTTTGGCTTTAAAAACGGATGTGGCACTAGGGAGGCCTTGTTCGCCTACAATGTCTTGATGCAGCGGTGTCTCGATGTCAACCAAAATGTATACGTTTGTTTTATTGATTATAATAAAGCATTTGATAAAGTGAGACATAAACAACTAATAGAAGCGCTGAAACGAAAAAACCTTGACACAAGAGATATACAAATAATTGTAAAACTGTACCAAAACCAAATTGCGTCTATCCGCGTCCAATCTGAACTAACGAATGCAGTGGAGATCATGCGAGGGGTGAGACAAGGATGTGTTCTTTCACCACTCCTTTTTAATCTCTACTCAGAGGAAATCTTCGCCAAAGCCCTCGAAAATGACACCGGTGGAATACGAGTTAACGGCATTCCACTGAACAATTTGCGCTACGCAGATGACACATGCAAGACCTTCAGAATATGTTGAATAATGTCACCACAACTAGTCGAGAATATGGTCTGACACTTAATGTTAAGAAGGCCAAATACATGATTGTCACCAAAACTGAAGTACTCAATGAACATCTGTATGTCGAAGGTGAAAGGTTGGAAAGAGTCGAGAGATATGACTATTTGGGTACAAGTGTCAACTGTTCCGTGGACTATTGTTCAGAAATAAAGATTCGCATTGAGGAGGCCCGTGCATCCTTTGTGAAGATCAAAAAGCTGCTCTGTAGTCGCGATCTGAGCCTGAACCTAAGAATTCGGATGCTTAAATGTTATGTATTCCCAGTCCTATTGTATGGTGTAGAAGCTTGGATCCTCAACTTACATTGCGAGCAGAAACTAGAAGCCTTCGAGATGTGGACCTACCGTAGGATGCTGCGAATATCATGGACAAAACATGTGATCAACTTGGAGTTTCTGAGAAGAATGAAGAAGGACGTAGAGATCCTATATGAAGTAAAAAAAAAGAAAATTGCAATATCTCGGCCACATCATGAGAGGTCCAAGGTATAAGATTCTGCAACTCATAATCCAGGGAAAGATTGTGGGAAAGAGATCTGTTGGAAGAAGAAGAATATCCTGGCTTAGGAATTTGCGAGAATGGTTCAACGTCAAGTCATCTGATCTATTCAAGGCCGCAGCTTCCAAGGTCAGAATAGCAATGATGATAGCCAACCTCCGAAATGGAGAAGGTACATGAAGTAGAAGACCGATTTATTATACAATAATTTGGAAAAATAAAATAATAATTACTTTTTTGAAGCATAATATGGAAAGTGTAATTTTCAATAACTCTGATAAATGATAATTTTATTTCTAAAATTATTAAGGACTCCATCAAATGATAATGTCAAAAATTACGTTAATTGATAACTGTGGAAATAAAATTAGCAATTACTTAATTAATTGATAATTTTTGGAATCAAATTGCCAATAACATCAATAAATAATAAAATTATTTTCAAAAGTCTCAATTTTTGAAGTAACTGATAATTCTATTTTATGAATTAGTGATTATTCATTGAATTACCCTATAATATTACTAAAAAAATATTATTACCAATCTCTGCCCTATATGATATAACGGAAATATAGTTTTTATACATATTTTTTCTACCAAGGACCTAGACAGAATCAGGAAAATAGTAGTATATAATTTTATTGGGCCACTTTCAAATGGTATAAATTGGTATCAGTACATATCATAGATTGTTGTTTCAATAAGGGATTGACAAATGTAACTACATATACTTATTATATTAGTTTTTAATCCTGTCCTTTCCTAAATCAAATTTTTTATATTATGTACTATACTTTTCAAACTTTTTTAATTTATAACTTTTAAAGTATTTATAATGAATCAAAAAAAACTAAACCAGAAAAATCGCGCCTAATGACTAAAACTATTATCCATTATCCAGATCCATTTTATTAAAGAAAAACTATTGTAATTAGTTTTATTGGGATGTAGATAAATTTTGTCTCAAAAAACATTTTTGCTTCAAACGGGGCATTATAAGGGCGTTGAAGAAAAGGGACAGCCAATGTCTAAAAAATATTTATATATTGAAAAATAACAACCATTCTTCATTTTTATTTTAAAACGCAGATCCGGTATGAAATATTTAATATTTTATTATGATTAATTTTTACTAAATTTGGTATTTGGAAGTTTTCGGGGTCACAAATTACGAATCTGTAATTAAATTTACAATTAAAATATTGAAAATGGCAGGTTAAATGTGACGGATTAACCGTTTTATTATAATCTAAGCTTAAAATTACTATTTAGAGGTTTTCCGGGTAATAGATTATGAATATATAATTCATATAAAGAATCGAAATGTATTCAGTGAGCTCCTTTGGAAATTTTGATATGGCCGATTTTGACTAAAATCGGCTATCATGGAAATTTGGAGTTACCCATATAGGGGTGGATGACCCATCAATACCACATTTTGAGGGCTCAAAAAATTACTTATTTAAACCGATATGGAAGAACTTGCATTATCATGGTGTCATTCCTCAATTCACCGAAGAATTCAGCAAATAAATAGTTGGCTGCAATTCAGAATTGACCATTCTAGGATTCATTTTCCCGAAAAAAATAGATGACCAAATACCTCGAAGTGCTTCACGCACAAGGAGATAAATCCAAGACAAGTAGTTACTGCATAGTGTGTAGATAAATATTAGTAGTGTAACCCAGTTTTGTGATTTCTTCTTGTGTAAATAAATTACAACAAATACCCAAGCTTGACGGAACGCACGTCGAACGTCAAAGTAAGTAATTATTGCTCCGTAGATATATCAAATTTAACGAAAAGCTGGACGAGTACTTAATTGCTTGTTATAGTTCAGTCCCTGATTTGGAACCAACGCATGCTGGTAGTTGTAGTGAAACACTGTCACGCCAAACTGAAAGCAAAGCGGGTAGACTAGAAAAAAAGGAAAGAAACGAAAATATGACAGTGATTATTTGGATGGGGAGGAATCGGAACCTAAACCGCTTTGTGTAATATGTAATGAAATCCTGGCCAACAGCAGTGTAAAACCATTTCATCTTCGTAGACACCTTGAAACAAGACATCTGAATTATAAGGACAAACCTGTGTTATTTCTTTTCTAACAGATTTAAACGATGATAGTAAAATGAATCTCGAATCATCATTCCGAGTTAGTTACAGAATACGCCAAATAATTGTTTTCTGCACCATTAAATAGAATAGATGTTCTAATGTATCTAGTTACCTCTGGCATTTAGAAAAATCAGATAAATCATTTAATCTGTCAGTTTAGTCAGCAACGCTTGTTGCTATAAGAGCGGTATTATTTTTTGTAACTGTGAAACTTCATTAATTGAACTAAATTATTTGAGAATTGTTGTGTCATTGCTTTCTCAAAATGAAGATTTATCCAAAGGAAGAGCGTATTAATATGATTTTTATCATTGGAGAATGTCATCAAAATTATTTGGCTTCTCGAGTCTATGCTCAAAGGTTTCATGAAAGAAATCATCTTTAATCAACCGTTTTTGTGAGACTATTAAACCAGTTTCGGGAAAATGGAAATGTCACTTACAAAAAAACTGTTATAGAAAACCTGTCATTGAGGAAGAAGAAAATGTTTTTACTGTACTTGGTTCAGTGATCGAAAATTCCAATATTAGTCAGAATCATATATCTGAAAATACTAACATTTGCCAAGCAAGTGTTTCAAGGATTCTTAAGAAATACAGATTTCATCCTTACAAAATCTAGCTTTGTCAAGAGCTTCACGGAAACTATTTTGACAACCGTACTGAATTCTGCTTATGGATGTTAGATAAAGTGGCAGAAAACTCCACCAAATTTTTTTATGGCGATACATAATGTACTTCCGACAACACCATAAGATAGGAAAATACGCATAAGAGACGCTTTTCAAATTATAACCCCGCAAATGTTGTGCAGAGTTAGCAATAGTTTCGAAAAAAGAATTTGTGAATGTTTGAAAATGGATGGTCGACATTTTAAACATCTACTATAAGCATTTTGCTTCTGTTTTGTTTTATCGTCAATATGTTATTACCATAATTGCCGTTATAGCCTGTTCGCGTTCCGAGTTGGTGAACATTTGTAAAGATATTCCTGATTATTATTTTTATCGTTGCAAATTATCTATCATTTCTAAATGACATAGGCAACTAAAGGGTGTTTTTTATAGAGGTATAGAACTTTTAAATGGAATAAAACAAAGATTCGAAAGATAACCTTCTGGCATTATAATTTAAATATAACTTCTGGCATATGACCGCCACGGCTGGCTCGGACGTAGTCTAATCCGAAGGTCCAATTTTCGATGACTTTTTCCAACATTTGTGGCCGTATATCGGCAATAACGCGGCGAATATTGTCCTCCAAGTGATCAATCGTTTTGGGCTTATTGGCGTAGACTAGCGAGTTCACATATCCCCACAGAAAATAGTTTAGCGGCGTTAAGTCGCACGAACTTGGAGGCCAATTCACCACACGTTTCCTTCAATAAATCAATTGTGGCACGAGCTGTGTGACATGTTGCGCCGTCTTGTTGAAACCACAGCTCCTGCACTCATGGTTGTTCAACTGATGAACGAAAAAGAAGTACGGACCAATGATTCCACCAGTCCATAAAGCACACCAAACAGTCAGTTTTTCTGGATGTAACGGTGTCTCAACATACACTTGAGGATTATCATCACTCCAAATACGGCAGTTTTGTTTATTGACGTATCCATTCAAACAAAAGTGAGCTGCATCGCTAAACAAAATTCGCTGATGAAAATCGGGATCAACGTCAACCTTATTTTGGGCCTATTCACCGAATGTACGCCTTGCTAGGTGATCGTGTGGCTTCAATTCTTGCACAAGTTGGATTTTGTAAGCACGCAAACCAAGATCTTTCCGCAAAATCTTCCATAAAGTGAATGGACACATATCCAATTCCTGTGCACGATGGCGGATAGACTGATTCGGGTCTTCCTCTACACTACGCTCTACAGCAGCAATGACTTCTTCTGTACGCACTGTACGAAGTCTCTGTGGATGCGTATTATCATTTAGAGTAAACGTGGTGCGAAAACGTTCCATAGTTAAGCGAATTAATTGCTCTGATGGACGATTATGTTGACCGTAAAATGGACATAGTGCGCGATAGGTATTTCGAACAGAACCATGATTTTCAAAATAAATTTGCACAATTTGGAAGCGTTGTTCGGGCGTCAGTCTATTCATATTGAAATGCCAAACCAAACTAAACATAAATCACTTGACAGCTGACAAAATGGCCGCCAGTTAAAAAAGTGTTGCCAACTTAAAGTTTTATACCTCTATAAAAAACACCCTTTAGATACATTAGAACATCTTTTCAAAAAACACAATATGGTGCAAAAAACAATTATTTGGCGTATTCTGTGAACACGCGAAGACTTAACTATATAACACCCTTAAACCATTCGATAGGTACTTAAAAGGTACATTTTCTGGTAAGTTGAAAAGAATAGCGTTATATTTAATTTAATTAAGTTATAGCCAAATAAAGTTCTTATTTGATTAGTTTTAATTTTTGGGACACCCTGTATAATATAACAAGTTTATTATAATTGGGTATAAAATATGATTTATTTTTACATTTCACTGTAAATTTCAAGTACATAACTGAAATACTTCTTAAGTATTTGAAACATGAAAATTAGGTTATATTTTGTCAAAATTCAAATTATTTAAAAACCCTTTAGGTTTAGGTACTATAAACTTTATTAAAATAGGCACTTGTTTTGAGCAGAAAATCCAAAAATGTAATAATATACAGAGGGTTCCGTTTAAAAAATACAACTTTGATACTTTCAGAGCTTTGGGGACACCCTGTACAATATGAAAATAATTTTAAAAGGTAACTATATTTTTGAAAATCACGTATTTTGGCCCAATATTCCGTGCCGTATAGGGTGAATAACTCTGTAGGTGTCACTTTACCCATTGTTAGTATAGTCTGAAGTATTTTCTAAAGGTGGCGCCAAATTTAATTTTGATAGAAAATACCTGCAAACTACATAAAATTTCTATACAAAGTCAGTCTGAACTAACATAAAAAGAAATAGAACACATATCAAAATAATGAAATATGTTGATTAAAAATATCAATGCATCTAGAATTAACTTAAAATTCTCCTCTTCAATTGTTACCCCGCCGACTTCAAAAAAATTCCCAGTAAAAGAGTTACTACTACAATTATTAAATTTATTGTAATTTTAAACAGTTTATAATAAATTTTTTACTTTTTACCGAACCTTTTTAACTCAAAATTTTGACTTACAAGGAAGGTACCTGAAGTGTCCTACTCTGATTTTAATGTAACTTCAATATGTTGTAGAGGGTACAAAAATAAGGAACACGTATTTTTTTTTTATTTGCCGAGTTTCATTTTAAGGGGGTGAAAACCGCTCCTAAAGTTCACCCCAAAAACAGTATTTTTGAAATATCTCAGGGTCTAAGTGAGATACACTTACAAGACAAAATGAAAATTACTTGTTGTTAAAAATGATGTTAAACTATGGTTTTTTTAACCCCAAAGATATTATCCCTTATTTTTTATAAGGATAAACCATCTATTCGCGCAATTAATTTAGTTATAAAAATTACTAAATGTAATATCATTGTTTAAAAATATTATTATTTGTTATTCAAAATTATGTTAAAATATGGTTTTTTCAACTCCAAGGATATCATCCCTTATTTTTTATAAGGATAAACCATCTATCCACGCAAGTAATTTAATTCTAAAAATTACGAAATTTAATATAATTATTTGAAAATATTATTTTTACAAATACCATAAGTAACCTAAGTTGGCGGGTTTCGAGATTTCTAAAAATAGCTAGTAAAAGAGGGTGAGCCACCCCTAAATACTTTTTTCCTTAGATTTTAAGGTCTAATTGAGATATCTTTACAAAACAAAATGGAACCTACTTGTTATATGAAATGATGTTAAACTAAGGTATTTTCATCCCTAAAATATCATGCCTTATTTTTTATAAAAGTAAACCATCTATTTTCTCATGTAATTTAGTTCAAAATATACGAAATTTTATAAGATTGTTTGAAAATATTTTTTTCATGAATACCATAATTAACTATTGTTGACATCTTTCGAGGTTTCCAAAAATAAACTAGTAAAAGAGGATGGGTCACCCCAAATGATTTTTTTTAATATCTAAACTCTACAAAACAATAAGAAAATTATTTTTTATTCCAAAAGATATTAAACTATGATTTTTTCACCACCAACGATATCATCACTTATTTTTTATTACGGCAAACCATATATTTTGCGCACGTAATTTAATGGAATTCTTTGAAAATATTTTTTTCGTGAATACCATAATAAGTTTTGAGGTTTCTAAAAATAAACTAGTAAAAGAGGGTAAGCTACCCCCAAATACTTTTCTTCACATCTCAAATTCTAATTCAGATAACTTTACGAAACAAATTGGAATTTATATATTATATGAAATGAAGTAAAACTATAGTATTTTTACCCTTGAGGGTGAAGATACTATAGTTTAACTTCCTTGAGGATATCATTCGAAAGATGGCATTTCATATATGTATAATTATTCTTAAAATTGCCAAATTTCAGTTGATATGACCATTATAGAGCTTACTGAAATATTTTCTTTTAATTAAAAAGAAAATATAAACTTACTTCATGTCTGTAAATTAGTATAATTCATGACAAATAGTGACGTCTAATTCTGTAAGGTTCATTTCAATTAAAATTTGACAATTTTAAGAATAAAAATATATGTATTAAATGACGGTTTACTTTTATAATAAATAAGGAATAATATCCTTGGGAGTGAAAACACCATAGTTTAACATCATTTCGAATGATAAGTAATCTTAATTTTGTTTTTTACAGATATCTTAATTAGAACTGGAGATATTTCTAGTTTATTTTAGGAAACCTCAAAACACGTCAACTTAAGTTACTTATTGTATTCGCAAAAAAAAATATTATCAACAAATTACGTTTCATTGGTGATGTCCAGAATTAAATTATGTAAATAAATTATAAGATTAACCTTTATAAAAAGTAAGGGATGATATCTACGGGATTAAAACAATATGGTGTAACCTCACTTCAACTAACAAGTAATTTCCACTTTATTTTGTAAAGATATTTCAATAAGAATTTGAGGTTTCAAAAAAATTTATTTGGAGGCGATTCACCCTCTTTTACTACTTAATTTTTTTAAATCCCACATATTCTTGGGGGTTAAAATACCATAGTTTAACATAATTTCGAATAGCAAGTAACTTTCATTTTGTTTTGTAAAAATATCTCACTTAGAACCTGAGATATATAAAAAATACTGATTTTAGAGGTTTTTACCTCGTGTCTCTTATTTTTGTAACCTCTATAACATATTAAAGTTTCATTAAAATTAGAGCAGGACACTTCAGATACCTTTCTTGTTAGTATAATTTCTAAAAGGCATAAAGTCTTGCTATCATTCTCCAAGCAAAAAGTAATATTTTGTATAATTTTTAAATACTATAATAGAAAAAAATATTTTTAAAGATGGAATAGGTATTTGTGCACACGACCTGCACCTCGTTTGTGATAAAATTGCATATTTCTGTTGATAACTATAAAACTAATTTAAGCACATAACATTTAATGACTTTTATGCAATATATATTTTTTTAATACTGCAGAAACTTACTTTAAATGTCGTAAGTAATCTTCCTTTAAGTTAATTTCTTTTAAAATTATCATTTATTTTCTATTAAACCGATGTTAATCAACAAATACCTGCATTTCTGGTTAAATTACCATATTTCAATCAATTCACTGAACTAAATCAGTAATCCCATTATTAAAGCAAAATAATCCAAGCGTTAAATAACTTACCATAAAGATCTTCATTGTTGAGTAATGCCACTACAAAGATAAGAATTAATACTAAAGAAGAACTGCATATTAATTTATCTTATATAAGTATTTTGTAAATCTATGGAGTTTTGAAATAACGTAAGTGATGTTTTAATTTATCCGTGAGTGGTAACATTTGTGAATGATTTAAAAAAACCTTGTGTTTTGTTGTAATTCGGCAACTTATTATTTATGTTATGCTTCGTTTAAATGTTTAGGCTATTATAATTTTTACCGGCAATCTTGTATTTGAAGATCGTATTAACAATATTTATTGGTAATGCAAGATTCGCAGTAAAATGTAAGTATTAGAAAACATTTCGACCATTTCTACCCGGAAGCAATATAGACACTTAACAGTAACCAGAATAAGAGAAAGTATATAATATTTATTACCTACACATTTAGAAAACTGATTTTTTATTTTTTACATATAAAGGTCATATTATAACCTTTTAAGATTTGGCAAAAATGTAATAACCTCTTTTTACCTTAAAAATATGTAAAAAACAAAATTTCAACACATTTATTTGCATACCACAACAACATTCGTGGAAAAATCAACATATTTTATTTTACTTTTTTTCGCGATACAATAAATTATTTTCCAAATGAAATTGACCTCAAAAAGTCCAAAATAAGTTTACAATTAATTAATATTGCAGTTAGTATAATAATATGATTATTTATTTAGCATTTACTTTAAGTCAATGCCTTAATATGGGCAGATTTTTTTAATTAATTTAAGAGGGTAATTTTTCTGGATTTCAAACTTTCCCTGCGCAGGTCAAGTTTTGAATAAATCTGAAAAAAAATATATATTTTATAATATTAAAAAGAGAAATCACACCGAACTTGAACCCTTGTGGTTCCCAAGAAAAAATATGCCTATTTGAAGTTCCAGAACGGGCTTTTTTTTATTCATATTTTCGATATGAATTATGATAACAATATTTTGTTACTCTTGAAAAAGCTTCTTAGTCCATTAGTTTATTATAAACTATAGTTTATTCAAGAACTAGAGAGAGTAATAAATCATTTCAATTTTGAAAATACTGTCGTCATTAAATTTGAAATAAAATGGCATAGATTCGAAATCGATACCTCATTTATTAGCAATGTTACGGCGTTCTAAATAATTACATTTTTAATAAATTCCGAAAGTATATGACGCCTATACTGCTTACTACACATGTGTATAAGGTTTAATTTTTGTTATTTTGATTTTTAATCACCACATCCGATTGGTGTATAGTCTATTCAAGAACTAGAGAGAGTAATAGATCATATTTTACCCTTTTTTTCTTCGTAAATTACCTGTGTTCTTTAGTCCGGTGTCTTTGGCAAAATCTGTTAGACACATATATTTTTCATAGGAATGGATTAGAAATTTTATAATCAGAAATACCGGTCTCTAATAATGGACTATTTGGGTTGGATAACAATAGATATTTGGATGTGTGAAGTGTTAAAAAGTATTTTAATCCTTATCATAGGCGTCGGAAGGAGGCTTATTTTATCACTAAGTATTTATGACATAGAATATTATTTCGGTAACAAATTTAAAATAAAAAGTTATTATAATATTATTTTATTTCTTCTGATTTCTTAATAATTCACATACATTAGAAAATATACATAATTTTGATATATTTAACATAAATCACAACTGTATTTTTATTATTTTTAATTTTGGCATAGAAACCGTTTTAGGTACATTCAGACTAAAACGTAGCCTTTTTCTCTCAAAAAATTTATATTATAGTTATAATTTAAATACTTACAAAATACCCAATGTCAAAAATACAAAAAGTTAAACATATAAAAAAATAAATTCGTCCATATAATATTAAAATTTTTTTGGGCTATCGATCATTTTATTAATAATGAAAAACATTTTTAGGATATTTGATGTTTTAGTTTATTTATTTCTTAAACCATCTGCAGAATTACAATTAAACACTAAAAAGGTATTCAAATATAATTAATTTTTATATGTTACAGAAAATTTAAATAATAAACTGTGTTTAGGCTGGTAAACATTACGGATCTAATTCGTAATCAAAGTCAGTGAATCTATCTTCGCTCAAATTAATTATAATTGGTTCCTCTATCTCACCAATCATGAGATCGAGTTTTCACATTTTCTTTTATTCTTTTATTATATGGATTTTTCCTAATTTTCAACAGTAACTTTATTCAAAAAAATCTTTCAAAACTTAACTTTTACTTGAGAGAGATATTTCCTCCAACGGACATTTTCCGGACTATCTATAAGAACAGATTTCCTATCTGGTTTTTCTCAGCAAAAATTAAGTTCTCTGAGCAATTTCCAGAGCTCAGTTCTTTTAATTTCAGGTAAATCTGGATTTTTATTGATTTTAGTTAGAATTTTGCCGACGATTGGGATCTGCTTCTCATACTAAAATGTATGTACAACTCCTTTTATTGCAGTTTACATCTCTTCTTCCAGCGAGATTTTTCGTCTGCCTGTGATCGAAGTGGGAGTACTAACAATTCTAGTCGTTTTCTTCTCCTTCAGTATTCTGTACATAGTAGATTTTCCAACTCCTCTCATGTTGGAACACATCTCAACAGAGCTTTTAGCATTATTATCTGGATATTGATATCTTAAGGCATCGTAAACATTCATCGTAATTTTTCGTTGAGGAAAAAACGATTTTGGGATAAATATAGATGTGGAATCCATATCTTTTGGGTATCTCACTAATCTCAAATAATATATAAAAACAAGCACAAACAAGATAAATCACTAAGGACACACTGTAAGGTGTACTTTGCTCACTGACAGAAATTATATTGAACTATCAGAAATTTTATTGTTGCAGTAAATTTATAAAAGCTAATAATATTTAAATAAAATTAATATAATTAGATTTACGACATTATTTTGTTGCTGACCCAATAGCCAGTTTGCAAACCGCATTCTACGGGAAAAATCTTCAAAAATTAGTTCATGCACTTTTTTCAAATGATATTGATATAACAGCTTTTTTGAAGAACTTCATGTACGTATCCAATACGTTTTCAACATATTAACCTGCGCTGATAATTTTCGAGTACTCATTGAACGAATGTCACCTACAGAATTTAAAATACTCTCTTCTAATTGTGGCATAAGTATTGTTCTTCCCCGACCAGCATCAATACTTCTTTAACCAAAATTCCTTCAAATTATGAAGAAATCACCTTATTAAATGGGATCCTCTACCATTCACTCTTAGATGTTGTCAACTCGTTGAAATATTTGCTAATCTGGAAGAGTACGATTAGAATATCTCCTGGTTTCCAAAGCATTGGAAGATGCAAGACCATACATCAGATACACATCTGCACATTCAATAAACGTATATTCCATATTTCGAATTATTTCACAATTAATTTCACCACGAAATCCAAAATTTAGTAAATTAATATCCAAGTAAAGAATCAATTTGTCAGCGATGTGAAAGTTACCAAAGTCTAAACATTTACGACAACAAAACTTTGTTTTTGGTGCCGATAAAGTAAAACGCACATTTTTTGAGAACCTAGGTCGAACTGCAATTCACAGAATTAGACGTTTTTAACTAAATAGGTAAACTCTAATTTTCGATTGATTTTTTTTATCATAAGGTTGAAGGTTGAACGTTGATAGGAACAAAGACGTATCTTCTATCCAAATACACCAAATACATGATATAAATAAAACGACATTTTTTCAGAAACGGTTAGGATTGGCGACATAAATGAAGATTACTTAATTTTTAGTCAATGGTTAAAGATATGTAAACAACGTTGTCCAAAGTTTTTATCATACAGCGTAAAAAAAATTGGGTCATGAGTGTCACAGCAAATCCGTCCTTCAAGTCTGAGTAATTCACAACACTCTCTTGGATAGTAATTTAAAGGGTTTTACCTGGTATACATCATAATAAAAAAAATTGAAATATACCTGATGGTTCAATAATTAAGAGAAAAAACTTCATTCCATTGCAGATTTGCGGAAGCCCATATCTCGGAAGAGGAGGCCTACGCCAAAAAAGTTTATAAAAATTTGTAGTATTCCTTTCACCTGTTTTTTTTATATCCAGGGGCTTTGCCAAATTTTCCCAAACATTCTGTAAACAAATAAATAAAATTGAAGTGTCGGACTCTCCGTCTGTACGGGCCAATCTTCTAAATAGCTGAACCGATTTTGATGAAACTTTATAGGCATGAAGAGAGGGTTGTCAGGAGGGATAGAGGCTGTATATTTTCTGTTTGTCTGTCTGTACGAGCTAACCTTCGAAATGGCGAAGAAGATTTTGATGAAACTTGACATAATGAAGAGTAAGTTGCCAGGAATGACATAAGATGCCTTTTTCTCTCTTTCTGTCTGTACAGGTTTATCTTCGAAACAGCCAATTTCGATGAAACTTCACAGGCATGAAGAACAGGGTGTAAGGATATGGGTTGATATTTTTCTGTCTGTCTGTTGTTGTGAATACACGCTTATTTTGCGACAAAATATTAAATTTCAGATTTAATATTGCCCCAAAACTCCCTAAATAAAATAATCTGAATAATACGACGTACAGTGCTAAACCTACCATTCATCGATTGCGGGGAAACCCAGAAATTAATCGGCACTTTGGCTCGGTGCTTCCCCTAATGCAGAATGTGACGTCGCCACTACTATAAAAGCGAAAAGACAGCGGCGTAATTAAGGACATTGCGGGTTGCTCTCTTAGAGTCAACTTGTCCTTTTTCCGATCGAGCTTAGCTCGCGGGGGCCACGTTGACTGTTCTATTTTTTAGGCTGCTCGTAGTTCTTAAAGTAGGTTGTTTTTGACAACATACCATACTACAGAAAATAGAGATCGTGCACGTATCTTCATTTCTGATATTGACACCGTCGATAAAAAGACGAGGTCAGTGGCGCGTACGAGTTACTGAACCGACGCGTCCTGACTTTTAAACATTATTACAGATCTTGACAAATCCCGAACGTGACAGTGGAGAGAAAATAATCCCGAACTTGACTTGCGGAAAACGGTACTGAAATTAAAAAAAAAAAAAAGAAAAAGTGAATAAAAAGTTAATTAAGAGTCAAGGACGAGTGTTACTTGATAACTTCTTCCTAATTGGCTCATTCCTTAGAAGTGTTCTCTTGAAAAAAAAATTTAATTAATTTTCATTAACTCTTGAGCTTCACTCATTCCCCTTCTATCCCGGTGAGCGAGAAGAAAGGTGAGAGTTTTTATTCTAGTCGGGAGGTTTGGCGGGACTTCACCAACAACCCCTGATTTGTGTCAAAACTTCGGTTTTACACAAATAATTGATAATACCAAAAAAAAATTTTTTAAATATATTAATCCCGACGGAGAAGAACTTCCACGTTTCTTGAAGGATAAAATTAATCCAATACACCCGGTAAATAGGTTCATATTCTCGGAGATGGGTAGAAAAATATCGAATAATGACGAGATGCAGTGACGTCTCGTTAGAATTGAAAAATAGTTAAAATTGCGAAAGGTAGTTGAAAGAGATTCTTGGAAAAAATTTAAAAATTCGGTAAATTCAAAATGAAATTAAAAAAAAAAACACTCATCCGTTAATACGACACTGTCTCTACGGGCTAAATTTCGAAACGGTAGAATAAAACTTTACAGATGTAGAGATAAGGTTGTCAAGCGTGATATAGGCTGTTTTTTTTTCTCTCCATTTGTCTGTATGGGCTAATTTTCGGAATAGCTGATGTCTCTAATTGCCTTTTTGGGTATCTATAACAATGCTAATAACGAAGTAATTGTCATGTTTTCACAGAAAATTCGTCGGAGAGCGCTTGATTTAACTAAAAACGAAAGAACTCGCATAAACCAACAAATTTTATTTTTGAAACTTCAAATTGACAAAGTCACGAGTAAAAGCCATAAAAAAATGTAACTCTAGTTTTAAAATATAGATTTATTCAAAAAATATACATTTTTACAATATAAAAAAGAATAATCAATTTAAACATATATGTCATAAAAAAGAATACAGTTCATGGTGCTTATGATTTCTGTTCTAATGACAGGTAGTAATCGGAAATAATACGCCATGCCTTGGGGGCCATAAAACCTTCTGGTGGTTCCTCTCCAGTCCTGGCAAATTCTAAAAAATTGATTTTGCTATGAAAGCGTACAGTTTTTTGTAAAACAGACAATAGTGATACTCAGTTTTCTACAGATACTAAATTTAACTTTAAAATATCGATATAAAACTTTAAATAACATTAGATATTTCTATACGAGGGATGCGGTTTATATTTTTAGAACTGGCAACACTGGCTTTACTAGGTGCAATCAGACATATAAATTGTAAAGTATGACATTTTAGATGGTATACGTACTCAAAACGTTTCGACATACGAACGCTATTTCTGTTATTTAGAGGAACTTCAAAATTTCATATCTGGTAAAAAATGGATTTTGTATATAGTGATGAAGCACCTACAAAAACTACTGTATATGCTGGTTTAGTGCATTAAATCGTGATTGTCTTTTGGTCACGGACGAGTCGCGTGAAGGTCATCCAAAATCGATTGACGTGCAAGAAAACATCGATGCTGTGCTTGAACTGAAAATGCAAGATCGTTATGTGACATACCGTGAGATTTAGGTATACCTGAGTATTAGTAATACCGGTTTATTTAACATATTACGTGAACATTTGGCCGTGAAGAAGGTGTGTCGCATTGGATCCCATATAACTCTCTCTCTCTTTCTCTCTCTCTCTCTCTCTCTCTCTCTCTCTCTATATATATATATATATATATATATATATATATATATATATATATATATATATATATATATATATATCGCTTAAAAAAGACTCGTGTAGATTGGTGCAAGGAAATGCTCATATACGATATGCAGTGCTTCAAAAAACAACTGATAGCAAGTCATGGACCCAGGCGTATGAGGCCGAAAGTAGACAGTAGTTATCCTTATGGGTCTTCCATAATAAGCCAAAACCGCCATTAGGTAGTCAAAACGCGTATGCAGAGAGAACCAGAGTTGTATTTGCAGGAAATAAACTGTCTTTCTTTAACAGCCTGAAGAAGAATAAGCAACAATTATAAAAACTATATTTTTTGCACAAAGAAAATTAATTATAAACTGGCTCTTAATGGCATATGTTTACCTTTCGAGATGATATATATGTCATTAATATATACCAACAAATCAGGTGCGGATCCAATGAGGGGCAATTGCCCCCCCCCCCCCGACCAAAGAGCTTTGAGTTCAGGAAAATAGACCCGATTCTGCCTCTTATACTAAGTATACTGCTGACATCTCCCCTCCCGTCAACAACTTGTTTTTTCTTGCGATCGCCCTCCCCCCCCCCAAGAGCTTCGAAATCAGAAAAATAGACCCGACCCTGCCTCTTACACTAGAAATAGGAATATTGCTGGCCTCTCTCCCCCCGTCGCCAACTTGCTTTCGCTTGTTATACTGTACTTTTGTGATATCACTGCCCCCTCCCCCCAAAGAGAGAGGCTGGATCCGATCCTGCAACAAATATATTAGTGACGCCACCTCTTAGTAAAATCGACATTATTAACCGAAACACTTATTATTTTGCTATAATTTGATTATAAATTGGTTACAATTTATATAAGAACGATATCGTTCTATATACAATTACAAAATAAGGTACTTTTTTAATACTTACTTCTCATCCTAGTTCCTGAAATAAAATCAAAATCATCTTTTCTTTCAGGTTCGAAGAATGCCATTGACTTCGTGGACATGTCATATGCAGCCACTCTAAACGGGATAATCTCAAGAGATGGTAAACCAGGCGCCATTTTGAGAACTCTTGCTCCATGCGTGGGATCATAAAGGTTTCCATCTGGAGTGGCATCTTTACCTTCTGGGTGTGGTACACCTGCTGGATCACGTCCTACAATGTAAAAATTTGCTCCAGCCACCATCCTAGCCTTTGCGTGCCATTGAACCTAATGAAAAAATATATTTTAGAATATACGTTAGAATTGAAAAACGTCTGGAAAGACTGACCATAAAATTAGCCTATTTCATGGACTTCGTATTACAAACCTAAATGTGTGCTAACTGAAAGTTTATGATAATGCTCAAGAGCAGTTTTAAGATGAGTATATATTTCAATTCGGAAAAACCAATCATCAAAGTTGACGAAATTGAGCTGCATAATGTGTTTCAGATGAATAAAAGTTTTGACATTAAAAATTTAATATCTCGACAATGAAAGAAGATAAACAAATTTATCTTATTTCGTTTTAAAAGTTAGGTCACGTAGAATACCAAAAAAATATCAGTGACATAACAACATCGGTAAATTCACCCCTTAGGTAGAGTACAACTACCCCTATGCAAGAAAAATGGAAAAAAATTATAACATATTTAAAAAAATTGTGTTCACGAGTTCTAATTTAAGCTGATCATAGAACAGCAATCTTCATATATTTATGGTTCGTTTTTATTGATATTCACCCTCTCACGGGGTGAAAACAACTCCATACAGTCATAAAAGCCATAAAATATTTATAAAAATTTAAAAATTATTTCTGCATTATACAAATTACGAGAAATATGAAAAAGACATTTGCATCAGATTTAATACAAATACAATTTATAAAAAAGGATTCAACTACTCCCAAACTACCCCTAAGTCCGAAAAATGGCAATAAATTATAAAGTATACGAAAAATAGTATATTATGCTTATAGGGAGCAAAAATAAAGAATGACTTAAATCGCATCACCCAAGCCGAAAAATAAAAAATAAAATTTTAATCTCACCCTTATTTTTTTCCGTGTGGGTTCCTGTTAGTAAATCATGGCCAAACTTTTTTACGGTGAACTGTCATTCTAAACACCCCAAAATACCAAATTTAGGGCAAACCAAGTTGTGATTAAAAAACATATTTACAAAAAAAAAATTAAAAATTAGCAATTTGACATCAACTATCATCTTTTGGACTGAGATAAATTGTGCAAGATCCCCATATTGTAACCTCAAGAATAGAAGCCCGGGATACCAATACTTTTCGCGAATTTGGTTAGTTTGCTGTGAAGTAAATTCCTTTTATCATGAAGTGTTAAAGTAATACCTTTAAGAAACCGTCATGCTCGCACAGAGCAGATGTCCCGCTGTTTTTCTGCGTTATCGCAAAAACGGAAATCTTGCCGTGTGTTTTTATCAAGGAAATTGAAGGGAAATGCCCTAAAATAAATTCGGTCGTGCACGTAAAGCTGTACTCCGCTCAACGGGGCTATACTGTACTTGCGCAGTAGGTCAGGGGACAGGACTGGACTTGAGCAACCTTTATTACGTTATATGGGAAAGGTTCATTATTAAATGACTAATAAAATAAATACTGACATAAAATAGATTTACACACAGTTTTCTGGGAAAAAATATGCATTATGAGAAATCTAGAAAAACGTCCTTTGAAAAATTTTCAGTACGCCCTCCTATTTTGAGGTCGTAGAAGACGATTTTGACCTCCGTTTTCCATAATACTTCCCCAATTTTGTGGAAAACAATGAAAAATACTTTTCACTTTAAGTCCAATTTTTTGTACTAAATCGTAAAAATTTTGTTACCGTTACAAATTCCACACTGATAGAAGCCTCTTTATTATATAAAAATTAATAAACTTTTTTTAACATTTTTATCGAAAAAATCACAAAATTATTAACAAACAAATCACAACAAAATGGCCTCTGCCATTAATAGTGGTGTGACTGTTGCCAGATTAAAAATACGATTTCTGTGAAATTCAAATATATTCTTTTCTTTCACAGATTGTCCCTTCTTTACTTGATCTCTGCTGGATAAGAACATTTTTTTCATTAATAAATCTAGGTTAGTTCAGGTTAATTTCAGTTTCTCAAACTAATCAAAATTAAATTAAATCTGAACTAACCAAAACTGATCAAAAATTTTGGGTGGTTAAGATTAATTTTACCCTTTATTATACATTATCAAAGTTAAACTATATATAAGTCTAATGGATAAAATTTATAGTTTATATTACGAAAATATAAGTGTAGGACAATTTAGGCTCTTTTAGACTAGTTTCAATTTTACAAATTAATCAAAATCAAGCTAAACCTGAACTAAGCAAAAATATTGGGTGGTTAAGATTAATTTTTCCCTGAGACTGTATATTATAAAAATTAAACTATGTTTTTGACTGAGATGAACAAATTTTATAGTTTGTACCACGAAAGTATTTTACACTTGGCAATGTGCAAACGAATATTAGTCGTTTTTGCGAGTTTGATGGTCAATGGCGTTTCCAAAACATATTTTTGGTTTTTGGTTGAAAATACATTTTTCTAAATTTATTCACTAAAATGTATGCGAAAGTAGTTAAAATATATTACATACACTATATTTTAACTAGTACCATTTGGAATAAATATGTAAGTTTGGTGTTTTCTTCAGAATTAAAAGTGCTTGGCGTTTTTTTTTTGGTTGGTGGAGTAAAATAGTGAAAAATCAAAGCCGAAATTGTATTCCACAACTTCGAAATAGGGGATAAGTAGGGAATTTTTTCCAAAAAACGTCGTTTTCTTAGATTTACCATAATGTAAATAATTACCAAAATATAAAAATGTATTTACCGAAAATAATGAATTACCGGAATTTACAAAGCAATACCATACATTGATGCATTGTTATAAATAAAAAGTCTGCATAAATGTCTTGATAACATACAGAAATATAGATTCTGAAATTTAAGTAATGCCACTGGACAGCACAACAAAAAGCAAGAAACTACCACATTAAATACAAAGAATACGTCGGGATGCCGATCCAGTGGCGTATATAACGACTCAGGTGCGGGGGACGCAATCATTTCGGGGGCGCCCTCACGTCCCTTGATGAAAATAAATAAATAAGAAGGATCAAGATTGAAAATAGTAGGACGCATTGAAAGATCAACGGAGGGGGGGGGGCACATACTCTTAGTTACGCCACTGTGCCTATCGCCACTTTCGCAAATCCTGCCCTGGTCTTCGGGTTCTCATATTGCCAACCTCGTACAACAAATTTACTATCAAATTTCTTTCTGCGCTTACCCCACGTAACCACTTGATGTCAATTTATGGCATTTATTTTCTGCATGTTAGGATCATTTTTTTGGTATTCAGTCTATTTTTGTAGCTTTCCATATCCCCTTTAACTTCCTTGGGTTTTATTCATTTCTTAGAGATTGTTCTCAGTCAAAGGTCTCTTTTAAGTAGTTCAAGAAGCTCTATTGCATTTCTTTGCTTGTGGATTTACTAATCTTCTTGCTTGTCATAGGCCAAGGATGTTGTTCCGTCTCATTTTTATCTAATTTTGTTCCCAGATCCCAAGCTATTTACTTATGGATTTGTCTGAAGAAAGGTTCTGGAACGAGGAAGGAAATTTTTGCTACTTGTTTGGCGAGGCTTTTGGCTTTCTTATGTCTGACAATATCCTTGTACCTTGACATCCACATGAAGGTTGTTTGTTGTTTTTTGCCAGTTTCTTCAGTGTTTGGAGTCCCGAGTCAGCTTAGACTTATAGATGTCTGAATCAAGAATTTTTTGCGCTCTAAAAGTATAACAAGATTGACTTTCTAGTGTTTTTTGTATGACGCTTTTGAGCTCAAATCAATGTGAAATACATTATTTCTTGACAAATGGTTGTGGTGTATGTTACTTAGGGATTTCAAGCTCGAAACTTTAGCCTGGTACTCCCAATTCAACCCTTTTTTCAATATCATATCCATCTAGGTACTAAAAATATAAATCTATATCTAGCTGAGATACTAACTATTCCTTAAGTAAATTATATTTTTTAATTTTTACTACAAGACCTATTTTTGATGTAAATAAATGATTCAATAAAAACGTCTATTTATTTGCTGGCATAATAAAATATGAATAACTTTTATTAATTTTTTACTGAGTATAAAAGTTTCATTGTTCAAAATATTACTTTGTGAAAATCTAATGGCATTTTGATTACCGAGAAAATATTAATGTTGCCCTTATTTACATACACCTAGAATTTATGTCACGGTATTTTTCTATATGTAAAAGAAACTTAAGTTTCTATTTATTTAAGTTATATTTTATTTGTCTTTATATTAACTGGAAATAAACCAACATCAATAATTTCGAATATAGAATTATCATTAAAATGCGATTTCTTTTCTGCATACAATGTCATAGAAATTAACGTAATGAAAATCCTGTTTATTTTACTCGTTTATTAAATGAGCTAATTACACGCCACTTGGCATTACCTCGGTTGGTCCAGCATACATCATCGGACTTGGGAATATGGCTAATACAGTAGAATCTTTATCCAACACATTATCCTCCAAAACAGCTTCGTGTTGCAACATTCTTATATCAAGTGGTACATCATCATCTTTAGTCCAACCACCAAGAGGGTTAAGTAATAAAACGGGTTTTTTGTATCCTTTTTCATTAAGTTGTCTAAAAATTACCGAAAAAATCTTTTATTATCCCCATTCTAAAAAATACGTTTTTAGAACTAAGTCCAAATTTTATAAAATCAAGCAATAAAGATTCGGACTTAGCTACGCAAAGTTTACAAATATTACCTACATATCTTTCAGTTACCGACAAAAAGTTTTATAACTTCTAACTTGGAATAAAAAAGTAGACATAATAGGTATCCAAAGACATGATATTAATTTTCAAGCAAATAGCAACAAGAAAGAATAGAGGAGTTCGAACATTCTAGAACTTAAGGACAAAATAAAAAGAACAATAGTATAGGAATATAGAAAACTGAATAAAATCATCAGATAATATAGCGAAGTAAGAGTAAAATGGATTTCTGAAAAATTCAAGGAAATCTAAGCTTCCCAAGAAAAGTGTGAGATATTTAATATAATTAAATAGTAATAACATTGTAAGAGTTGAAGCTATGCTAAAAATGTGGGAGAATGCATTCAAAAACTTTTTGACGATGACAAGTCACATGCAACGCTCAGTAACAGATAATATCAGTAAACTAGGACCCCCCCCCCCCCCAATCACAAAAAGTGAAGTCATCCATACAATAAAACGCCAAGAAAGAGAAAAGAAATTCCCCTGTTTTATTAAAGGGACAGAATTCCTTATGATTGGTTAAGATAAACATTTATAACTTGATCTAAAGAAATCTAATTCTACTCATCCTATCATATGGTTAATTCCGGTTAGTTTCGTGTCTTTAGTCCTTAAGTTTTGTTCAAATTGATACAATACAATCTGGATTCAGAAAAAGACCGTGAAATACTTCTCTGTATTAATTGAAGATGCAGAGATAGGAATGAACATGATCCATATACTTCATCATTTACCATAAATACTCAACTATATAAAAAGTGAGGAAATGATTGAAATCTTAAGAAAAATGGAAATAAATCCAGAAGGAATCAAAATAATTTCTGAATTGTACTCAAATGGCAATATCGAAATCCATATCGATAAAAACAGTGATAAATACTATCACTGCTCCTTTTCAATATTTATTTAGCTGCTATTTTGGCGATGTGGATGATATTACAATAGGATTTAAAATACATGCAATCACCGTACACAATATAGCATACACAGAAAATATAGTCAGCTTACAATAAATAATGAACAGTCAGATAGTAATTGGTTCCTAGTCGAAATTTTTAGCTGCGTATAAACACATCTAAAATTGAACTACCTGTGTTTCAAAAAGGCGTTTAAATGGCGCTAGAAAAATAAAAGGACAAAATAATGAACAGGCATATGGGTACTATTATTAATCAACAAAACGACCCAAGAGTGAAACTCAATAAAAGAATTGAACAAGTCAGAAACATCGGTAGAAATATAAAGCACTTTTTCAAAAGGGCAGATCTTAGTTTATAATTTGAAATACGGAAGATTAGGTGTCATACATTTTCTTTTCTTCTCTACAGCTACGAAAGCGAACCCCCGATCTAAACACTGAAATAAAGAAAACTATAGTTAAAAGCCAGAGTGTCTCGATTAATAGTCTAAGATAACCTGGTTCAAGCAACCTACTTTGCGTTTTCTTTAAAATGGCTGAGTCTGTCTTACGTCATCAATTTTCATCATATCTAGATGCTAACAAAATTTTGCCTATTCGGCAGTCTGAATTTAGAAATGGATTCAGGACATCTTTGTTCCATTGTTGATCAATGTGTTCAGGATGTTAAGCGACGGGCTTCCACCTCAGTTATACTCCTGGTTACGTCTAAGGTTTTTGATACAGTTAAATTTGATAACTTGTTCTCTTAGCTCCACTTTTATGGGATTCATTATAGTGTTTGTGACTGGATATCTAATTACATAAGGCATGGATTTCAGATTTCTTTTCTAGCTAGTACCAACTGCCATATAATTTCTTAATCGGGTTCAATCTAGGGTTACCCAAGAATCAGTGCTTGGACCTCTTGTATTTCCTATTTTTGCTGCTGATTCTGTGGCTGTTCTGCAGCTCTGCTAAGTCCATATGTTTGCCGATGATATACAATTACTTTACCAGTTTACTCCCAGTTAAAAACATTAGACTTACTTCCTAATTAGCAATAACTTAAAATTTATTAAAACTGGAACTGATACGAACTGCTTAGTGACAACTCTATTTAAATCACTTCACTTACTGTTTAGTTTATCTAAAAGTTTACAGCGCGGCAATAATCTTCCCATTCGCACTGGAGGAACTTTAATATATACTGTGGAATATGTTAGAAATGTTGGTCCCATTACTGATCGTCATTTTAGGTTTGACAAATATGTTAACAGTATTTTTCGGAGAGCATATCTTAGCCTGACAAAGATTTTACCATTTAAGCAATTATTTCCTGTTAAAACAAAGAAATTGCTTATAAATTCTTTAGTACATTATCAATTTAATTCCTGTGAGACCATGTTTTTCCCTTGCATTTAAAATGAAGCAATTTTTAGTCTTCAAAAACTGTTTAATTGTGCTGTTCGTTTTCAACACGTATGCCTGGATAAACCCATATAACTCCTTTTATTTGTGAATTTGATGAAACTTAGTTTAATAATTGCGCATGTTTTCTGATGAAAACTTTAAATACTTGTGTTCTCCAGTATCTTGACGCTAAACTCACTCGTCGAACTCAAACTCATTAAAACTAAAGATTTATGGGGAATAGCTGATTGCTTGAATATGCCAGCACATAGAACTTCTGCCTTTAGAGCCTGCCTCTCATACTGCAGTCCTCTTATTTTGCAATAATATTTCAGATCTTCACAAACTTCCTGTTGGAGCTATTAAAGTTAGACTTAAAAGCGAAACTTTGAATGATTTCTTTGATAGAAACATCAGTCTCGACCTGTTTTAACTTGCACTGTCACCTAGACCTTGATGTATTCTGGTCTTATTTTGCTCGCATAATGTCTTTATTTTAATAACTTGTTTTGTCTATTACTTTAATTATTGGCTCGTAAAGGTTTTCTAGTTTTAACGTATTATATTTTGCTCCAAAGTTGTTAATATCACTTTATACACCCTGTCCTGTTGTGCATTGCATTACTCAATATGTTTATGAGATTTTATTTGAAAAATCGATGTTTTTGAAAATATTTGTACCAACAAATAACCAGAGAAGTATTCAGTCGTAATCAGAAAAAAAAGAGAACCGATGACTACCACACTATTGAACGAGAAATCAGTTATTTAGGACATATAATGAGACAAGACAGGTGTAAAATGCCGAGTCTTAATCTAGAAGGAAAGATAAGGAATAGGATCAGTAGAAAGGCGATAGATTTAATGTTAGTAAACCTTAACAAGACTTCTTTAAAAGGAGAAGGTAAACAACCCTTCCAAGCAGCGAAAAATAAAAGATCAAACAACTTCGTTATTTTTTGGATCCTACCTAGATATAAAATCCATAGTTTCTTTATAATTGTGTTAATTCGTTGCTCCTGATAAAGTGATAATTAAAAAATTTTTAATATTTTAAATAACTAGCCTTATACTAATATTAAATTATACCAAATAAACATAAAAATATTCTAATTCAGCCAGTAAAATTAATAATACTAAAAAAAATCTTAAAAAGTTTAATATTTACCGTTTAGTATCTGTCATTAAAAGTGCATGACCGTTATGAATCGGGTTACGAAGCTGAAAAGCGAAAACAGCATCAGCACCCAAAGCTTTGAATTTTTGTCGCAGCTCCTTTGGAGTAAAACGAAATTTGTCAAGACCATCGTTCCATTTTACTCTTTTTATTGCTTCCAAGTCCCCACCAATTAACCAGTCACCAGATTCATTAATAATCTAAAATAACCAAATGACTTTGGGTCATTAAAATACAGAATTATCTGAAAAAATCTGAGAAATTGAAAATCCAGTCATACGGCAAATACAAACCTACTTATCTATAAAAAAAAACTAAATTCGTCACCGTACCCTCACGCAGTCAACTTACAGTTACAAACAACTACGTTATTAAATTTAATATATTGTTCCGGACGGCCGATTTTTGAACACACACTGTATAATTGAACACACTATTATTTCGAAAGCTTTTTATTGTCAACCTCAGTTGTGACACTTGTCAAACTAATTCAAGTTTCATCGACAAGCTCTCAAACTATACTATCCACAAAAGGCGATCTGGACCCTTTATATACCCTTTGGGCCGATACCAGAAGATTGCGGATCTTTCTAGGAGGATTTTCATACTACATGGTGTAATGAAAATAAGAAAAAGGAATAATCTGGTGATTTCTAGACCTTCTGTCATAGGTGTTTCATGTTCAAAATAAGGAAATAGAATTTAGTAAAAAGTTCCAGACCTTCTTTCATCGACGTCTCATGAGGAAATTAACAAAAGGTAAATTTAATTAAATAAATTATAAATTCGTAGAAAATAAACCTAAAACTATACAAACTAGAAACACAAACGAATATTATGAAATGTTTAACGCGGTATAGTTCGTTACATTGCCCCCTTTCAAGTCTTGATCGTCGCGATTAACCTTCTTGATCTTGACAATGAGCCAATCTGCACGACTTTCATCATCATATGAGGGCTTTTCTGAATTCGGTACACCAGATCGTTTAACCGGGTTACTACGTTGTACGGACCTCCACTCATGACTTCTGAATCTTTGGTGAATGCCCTTTGGTTCTTTTCGGATTGTACAATCATACTTTTTCACCAACCAGTATTGGTTTTGAAGTCATGAAAGGTCTTCATTCCGTCGTTTTCTATTTCCAGTCGTCTCTGTACCTTTCTGAGGATGACTTGCAAGATGTTTTTCTTCCATAGTGCCTTTAGCGGTCGCACTCCCTCTCAACGTACTCTCTCGAGGATGGCCTGTAGAACATTCTTCTTCCGTAGCCCCTTTCGCGGCCACAGTCGTTCTCTACGATCGCGGCGAGTAGTTCTTCTATGTCTTCCGTAATGGCCCTTTCTTCTATCGCCTCCACCAGCAGTAATTTCAGGGCAATCTCTGTAAAAGTGGTCGTGGTATCCGCACTGATAACAACACATTCTATACGAATGGTACCGGTGACCCTGACCCCTTCTCGGTCTGGCATAAGTTACTCTAATACGACAACCGCATACTTTAACTCCATCGCAAGCCTTAACGGAACTGCAGCATCTTTATTATCTTTGTAAACAGCAAATCCAAAACAGGGAATACTATCACTTAACCAGACTTGATTAAGTTCACCCTAAAGAGCAAAGACTTTCTCCAAGTCGCTTCTTCGAACATCATCACCTATATTAGCAATATGAAGCCGATTGTCATCAGGGCCTCTGTCAGGAACAGTATTGCGGGTACAGTAGTACAGAGTAGATAGGAGTTGGGCCTTATAAACTTTTTGGAGGTGGGCTTCACCATAACGCATTTCCAGAAATATAACAATAAACTCGTAGTCATTCTGTTTTTCTTCGGGAATATTACGTAGAACCTCCATAGCTTCACTTCGTAGTGTTAGAACAAGAGCACGTGCCCTCTCCGGTAAACTCCAGTTATTGCCGGTGGCGGCAGCTACGAACTGACGGACATAGGTAAGCCAAAATACTTTGCCATCGAAGGTAGGTGGCTTCATTACACTAATTGCAGGAATACCATCTACCTTTATCATACCTGTACTGGCTATCTGCTCCATTTGCAAATGTAATTGTTGCATCTGTTTTTGGATTCCCATCACCTCATATTGTACTTCTTGTTCTATGCGCTTTATATCTTCTTGATTCTTTTTAATGTCTTGTTTCAGTTCTTGTTTCATATCTTCTTGACTTGCCTTAAGTTCCTGTCTTATGTCCTCCAGGCTTGTTTTAGTTCTTGTTTTATAGTTTCATGGCTTGTCTTGAATTCTTGTTTTATATCATGTTAGCTTGTTTTTAGTGTCATCAATCATATCGTTTAGATTTTTCGTCATACCTTCTTGGCTTGTCTTTAATTCTTGTTTCATATTATCTAGATTTTTCGTCATACCTTCTTGTCTTGTCTTTAATTCTTGTTTCATATTATCTAGATTTTTTGTCATACCTTCTTGGCTTGTCTTTAATTCTTGTTTCATATTATCTAGATTTTTCGTCATACTCTTTGGCATATCTTTAATTCTTGTTTCATATTATCTAGATTTTTCGTCATACCTTCTTGGTTTGTTTTCATGTCCTGTATCAGCATCAACATCTGATTTAAACTAGTTTGAAGCTGTTATTCCATTTTTGCTTTTTGTTTCCTAGTTTCCACTGGCATAAAATTTTAGTTCATTTTTTTTTCTAATTTTATAACCTGAACTAAGCTCTTTTGGATTTGATTGCACCTCTGAAACCAATTTGTTCCGGAAGGGCCGATTTTTGAACACACACTGTTTTATTGAACACACTATTATTTCGAAAGCTTTTTATTGTCAACCTCAGTTGTGATACTTGTCAAACTAATTGAAGTTGCATCGACAAGCTCTCAAACTATACTGTCCATGAAAGCCGATCTGGACCCTTTGGGTTGATACCAGAAGATAACAGATCTTCTAGAAGGATTTTCAATTGTGTAACAAAAATCAGAAAAAGGAGTAATCTGGCGATTTCTAGATATTCTGTCATAGGCGTTCCATGTTGAAAATTAGAAAATCGAATTTTCTAGAAAGTTCCAGACCTTCTTTCATGGACGTCTCATGAGGAAATTAAATAAATTATAAACTGGTAGAAAATAAACCTAAAACTTTACAAACTAGAAACATAAACTAATATTATGAAATGTTTAACACTGTAAAGTTCGTTACAATATTATTAACATAATACCTTTATATATGGATGATCTTTATGCGTAGTACCAAATTCTCTCGCTATTCTTTCTTCTTTTTTATGATAATAAATTTCCGGATTTCTCAGAACTGCGTATAACTGATCATCATAATATAATGCAACTGCTTTACTTTGTCCAATATTTTCCTTTACATACGTAGATATGGGCAATACAATTGGAATGCTTTGATTAATCCGTGTTTCATTATGTTTAATAGTGTTAAAATGTAACACCTAAAATTATTTATAATTTTTAAAGATTGTGTGCGAAAATCCCATTTTGCAAATTGTACAAACCTGAAGAAATTCGTCTTCCCTCATGAAACCTTTAAGAGGTGTTGCCCATCCTTCACTTAGCACTTGCAACCATTGCAAATCTATCTTGGTCATGTCTATTCTTGGTAAGTTGTGTGATTCTTTCGTGATTTCACTTATTCGACTTTCAGCTGCAAACAACTCTTTTACAGAAATGGAATCATCACGCGTTAATTTAAAACCATTTGTAACCAAACCTTTAGGTAATATTCCCTAAAATATTTTTATTGTAAGTAAGATAAAGTTGTGGTTTAACATAAAAATTTGATATGGCATAATATCTTAACACCCCAACACAATAGATGCTTTTTTCCTGGTATTAAGAAGGCAAAATATAATGATTGTATGGAGTCACTCAACGCTCCATGGAGAGACAAATGTTAGGAATTTCGTTACGGGATAAAATATGAAATCAAGTAATAAGATCAAGAACCAAAGTAGTTGACGTCATTGAACGCATATCACGACTAAAGTGGCAACGGACAGAGCACATAGCTAGACCACAGCCCGATAGGTGGACGAGTAAATTATTGCAATGGCGACAGCGAGAAACGAACCGAAATCGTGGCAGGCCACAACGCAGATGGGTAGATAATATAAGACAGTTTGCTGGAAAAAACTGGCTCCAGAAGGCGAGAGAAAGATCCCAATGGAGGACCATCGGAGAGGCTTATGTCCAAAAGTGGACGTCAATGGGCCGAGAAAGAAGAAGAAGAAGAAGATGATGGAATTGAAGCAGAATGGTAAGATAGTAGGGAAGCCTAAGGTTTGTTGTAACAGGAATAAGTATTACCAGGAATTTTTCACCGGGAATTTAAACTTTCTAAACTGATTTAATTGAATCAATATTATCTTTATATCATGTCATTATACTCCATGGAAAATAGACTTTCGTCAGTAACAAAAATGTAACATTGGTTTTTTTTGCTGGAATGTGATTATTTCGGCATCCTATAAAACGTATCTCGATGGTAACTCTGAAAGATGTGTGCAAGAAAATGGCGGATCAAAAATGGTCACGATTTTTAGTTTTTTGAATTTATCTCGTATTGAAAAATGTTTCACAGAAAAGTTGTAGAAAATTAAAAGACCTATCGATTCATATAATATAAGTTATAGGCGGCGCAACTAGTTATCGAGATATAGTTTTTTTTTCGACAAAATTTACGGTTTTGGTTTTTTTTAAAAGACATTTTTTAACAAATTACCGATTTAAAATTTAACATAAATATAGGTATTATCATTCTAAAAAAGTATGTCAAGGTCAGAATCTGTAAGTTTTTTATTTTCCGAGAAATTCTATGTCAAAGTTGAAAATTCAACCTCAATTTTCCGCTGTCCTAATTAAGATACAATGCTCAATTTTAACGGAAATAGTTTGTGTTGCTTTATATTTTGAAAATCTATAAAAAAAATTTTTTTTTCAATCTTGGGCCGAGAAATTTTGCAAAAACCAATTTTTTTCACCAAAAAAAATGCGATAACTTTTCACCGGATGGAGATAAAAATTTTTTAATGCGTGCATTGGATTTAGATGTATTATTTCCGATCTCAAAAAAAATATTTTAATTTTGGATGAAAAAAACTTTTTTTTTCAAAAATTCATAATGGCGTGGCAAATGAATATTAAGGGTTCAAATTCGCAGAAGATGCTTTTTAATACTTGTACTTTACCTGTGAATTTTTTGGGTCCAAGAAATACACTTCCTTACGATCTGTGACCCTTCGAAAATTGGGCAGAATTTAATCGAAAATAGCTGCTGCAGGCCGCTGTCGGCGTGTTGCCATAGTTCAGGCGCATTATTCATTGACGCTTCAAAGAAACTTACACATCACGAATAATATTTATAATATTGACAATTTGATTAGTCATATTAATTATTAATTTGTTTATTAACAAAATTTTTACAAAAAATTATAGAGAAAATTGTACAAATATTCAGTTATATATTACATATTATACTGTTTTTTTTTCTTTTATATTATTACCTAATAGTTTATTAACGAAATTTTTTACGAAAATTTCTATAAGCAAATCATATAAAAATATAATAATAATATATAATACGTCATATAAGTATTTAATAATACATTAAAATTACGTGCGAAAATCATATAAATACAATATATCAATTATACATTCATCTTCTTTTTCTTTTTTTTTTCTATTACTTCTATGCAATCGGCGCCCATTTCATCATCGCAATTATTACTCTCACTTACATCGCACATGCCATTTGCATCATTATTCTCAATTTCATTGTACATATCATTCTCATTATTATTAAAATTTTCATAATCAAAATCATTCTCAAACACATTATTAATTTCCTTTAAATTATCAATTTTGTTTTCTAAATCACAGGAAATACAATTTTCAAAGCAATTATCGCACTATCCATCATAGTCTTCATACAAATCTGTACATTTCAGAAATTTCAAAAATTTTCGTAAAAATTTTGTCAATAAACTATTAGGTAATAGTAATATAAAAGAAAAAAACAGTATAATATATCATATATATTTGAATATTTGTATTATTTTTCTCTATAATTTTTTGTAATAATTTTGTTAATAAACAAATTAATAATTATTATGACTAAACAAATTGCTACTATCATGTAAATGAATAAAACAACATCAATTATAAATATTACTTGTGATGCATAAGTTTCCTTGAAGCGCCAATGAATAATGCACCTTAACTATGGCAACCCGCCGACAGCGGACTGCAGCAGCAATTTTCGATTAGATTCGGTCGAATTTTCGAAGGTTCACAGAACGTATGGAAGTGTATTTCCTGGATCCAAAAAATTCACAGGTAAAATACAAGTATTAAAAACCATCTACTGCAAATTTGAGCCCTTAATATTCATTTGCCACGCCAAGTCTTTCTAGATGACTTCTTAGTAAAAAAATTAATCATGCTTACATTTTCAAGTAATATTTCTACTACATGCTGTACGGATTCATTAATTGGCGAGTTGGCAGTTTTTAGCACTAAATCTGGATGTTCCGGTTTTTCGTAATCCTGATCAACCCCGGTAAATCCTTTTATAAGTCCTTGCCTGGCTTTTTTGTACAAACCTATAAAAGTTAAGGAATTTAATACACCCACCCTTATATGTTAAATAATTGAGATCAGATATCCTCTAAAATCGTCACTTTCTGAAAAAATCGTTAGTAGTCTTAGTAAAATTTTCGAATTGACACCCTGTATAATGTACATATTGAAAATTAAATTACATTTCTAATATTTAAGATTTTAGTTAAAATACGTATTTACCTTTAACATCCCGTTCTTCGCAAATATCGATGGGTGTATCAACGAAAACTTCGAAAAATGGAAGTTTGCCTTCTTCATGTGACTTTCTTGCCTTTTCTCGATCCAATTTAAAAGGTGAAACGAAACTGCATAGACAAATGTGTCCGGCATCGGCAAATAACTTTGCGACTTCGGATATTCTGCGAATATTTTCTTCCCGATCTTCTTGAGAAAATCCCAAATTTTTATTAAGACCTACGATTCAATTTAAAATGTTTATTACAAATAGGCAATTAAACATCCTTCTATTTACCAAACATTGCTAGCAGATTTTTCTTTGTTAAAATTCTATGCAATAGTGACTGGTTAATGGAGGAGGAAGGAAGATGGAAAAAATCTACTTGGTTCATCTTTAACCAAAATAAAATAAATAAATTTGATCTAGTGTAAGAATACCCGGAAGTATATCAAACATAGCTTTTGGACATGTTATCCTTAATTTGTGTATAAATAAAAAAAGCACCAATAACACAAGATAATTCTTTTAATCTACCGTTAGGCTAAAGCAAGAGAAAAAGAGACCAACGAATCATTTCATTGTATGATTACAAACGTTCTTGTTTCCAAAATTCCAATTAGAAAAAGAGTAATGACGTATATGAAATTCCATGCAACAACTGTGATTCTGTGTATATAGGGTAAACAAGCCAATATAAAGGGTGTTTTTTATAGAGGTATAGAACTTTTAAATGGAATAAAACAAAGATGAATTTTTTAAACTGACACGAAATTTACTTTATTCGAAAGATAACCTTCTGGCATTATAATTTAAATATGACTTCTGGCATATGACCGCCACGGCTGGCTCGGACGTAGTCTAATCTGGAGGTCCAATTTTCGATGACTTTTTCCAACATTTGTGGCCGTATATCGGCAATAACGCGGCAAATGTTGTGCTCCAAGTGATTAATCGTTTCGAGCTTATCGGCGTAGACTAGCGACTTCACATATCCCCACAGAAAATAGTCTAGCGGCGTTAAGTCGCACGATCTTGGAGGCCAATTCACGGGTCTGAAAAGTGAAACTATGCGGTTACCAAACGTTTCCTTCAGTAAATCAATGGTGGCACGAGCTGTCTGACATGTTGCGCCGTCTTGTTGAAACCACAGCTCCTGCACATCATGGTTGTTCAATTGATGAACGAAAAAGTCAGTAATCCTGGCTCTATAGCAGTCACCATTGACTATAACGTTCTGACCAGCATCGTTTTTAAAGAAGTACGGACCAATGATTCCACCAGCCCATAAAGCACACCAAACAGTCAATTTTTCTGGATGTAACGGTGTCTCAACATACACTTGAGGATTATCATCACTCCAAATACGGCAGTTTTGTTTATTGACGTATCCATTCAAACAAAAGTGAGCTTCTTCGCTAAACAAAATTCGCTTATGAAAATCAGGATCAACGGCAATCTTGTTTTGGACCCATTCACCGAATCTACGCCTTGGATTGGATTTTCTAAGCACGCAAACCAAGATCTTTCCGCAAAATCTTCCATAAAGTGAATGGACACATATCCAATTCCTGTGCACGATGGCGAATAGACTGATTCGGTCTTCCTCTACGCTACGTTCTACAGCAGCAATGACTTCTTCTGTACGCACTGTACGACGTCTCTGTGGATGCGTATTATCATTTAGAGTAAACGTGGTGCGAAAACGTTCCATAGTTAATCGAATTAATTGCTCTGATGGACGATTATGTTGACCGTAAAATGGACGTAGTGCGCGATATGTATTTCGAACAGAACCATGACTTTCAAAATAAATTTGCACAATTTGGAAGCGTTGTTCAGGCGCCAGTCTATTCATGTTGAAATGCCAAACCAAACTAAATATAAATCACTTGACAGCTGACGAAATGGCCGCCAGTTAAAAAAGTGTTGCCAACTTAAAGTTCTATACCTCTATAAAAAACACCCTTTATAAAAAATAGAATCAATGTACATAAATTTGACAATCAAAAAATAAAACAGCCCTAACTAACTAGTCAGACATTTAACTTTGAAAAAAAAACAAAATTTCAAAAACCGAAAATCATAATAAAAAACGAGAATTTTATGAGATGCTAGTAAGCCAAAAAAACGCTGTAAACTCAAAAACTTACACGAGACAATTAAGTAAAATATATAATAATATATTTCAATAGAAACTATCCACATGTTTTAGCAAACAGCCACCCTTTGGTCGCCTTTAAGTATATTATCCTAATCTATTAATACATAAAAGTAAATACACTATTGAAAAAAGTTAACCTTCCCGCATACAAATTCAGTATAATTTATAATTTTAAAGTGTTTGTTCTGTCTCCGTTTGTTTTATTATTTGGATGTTGTAAGAGTTCAAATTAGGGTAGGATTAATTTTTAATTAATATCTATAATAGCAGAGGGTTCAAACGTAATATTTTTCGAAGTATTTGAATGTACGATGTTTGAAAAAGGCTAGGAAATTTCCAGCCGAAACATTACATTGACGCCTGAATATATATTCCAAACTAAGAAAACTTTGTTTATTGTAGTTTAATTAAGAAAAGGACTGAAAAACCCAAGAAAATCCTCGAAATATATATATATATATATATATATATATATATATATATATATATATATATATATATATATATATATATATATATATACATATATATATATATATATATATATATATATATATATATATATATATATATACAGACTCATTTCGCTAGATGTTATATCTTTGTATACAAACATACCAAAACAACTTGTCCACACTATTTTAGCAGAAAAATGGGAAATTTTAAAAAAACATACAACGCTATCAAAAAATAATTTTATGGATGCTGTTGACCTCGTTCTTAATACAAATTATTTTCAGTACGAAAATACCTTTTACAAACAACTCGATGGATGTGCTATGGGATCACCAATTTCATCTACCATTGCTCAGCTAGTAATGGAATATTTAGAGGAAAAAGTCTGAGAAAAATTAAATTTTAATATAATATTTTTCAAACGTTTTGTCGATGATTGCATAGCAGCCGTACCACAAAATAAAATAAATGAAATTCTCCAAGAGTTTAACAGTTTCAACGAAAAATTACTCTTCACGTCCGAAACAGAGAATAATAATAAAATAAATTTTCTAGATATGACACTTATATGCAGAAAAAACAAAATTTTAACTGAATGGTACACCAAACCAACTTGGTCAGGTAGATATCTAAACTATTTCTCTAATCATTCAAAAACTCAAAAAAATAGCGTTATAATCGGTCTATCTCCCTAACATCTCCAGAATTCCGACCAAAAATACTTCAAAAAGTAAAAGAGACACTAATAAATAATAATTTCAACGAAAAGACTATCACCAAAATAATTGATAAACGAACATATAAGTTTTATAACAACGTAAAAACAAAACACATAGAACATAAACAGCAGAAATATGTGGCATTACCTTACACTAGTGAGCTGTCAGAAAAAATAAAATACATTTTAAAAAAGCATGATATCATCGTATGCCACAGGTCACATAATAAATTAAATACATTGTTCACAAATTTAAAAAGTAAAATTCCTCTAATGAATAAATCAAATATAATATATTCGATCCCTTGCACAAATTGTCCCAAAAAATATATAGGCATGACGAGCCAATTACTGAAGAACAGATTAAATGGCCATAAATATACAAAAAACGCCTCAACAGCGTTAAACACACACACACAGGACGAAAAACACACTTTTGATTATAACAGTAGCATTATAAAAAACAAAGATATGAATTACCAAAAATTACAGATAAAGGAAATGATTGAAATTAAAAAAGATAAAAACACTGTTAACGACAGAACAGATATGGGAAATTTGAGCCACATTTACGCAAACCTAATTTAAACAAAACTATTAAGTATTCGATCCGGTCAAATAAGAATCAAAAATAGAATATCCTCTTAAACATAAAACCAAACATAT